>CATIWJ010199989.1:0-41271 GCA_949640765.1 Croton laevigatus
AAAGTGTTTACATTTACAATAAACGTTCAAACTTTCTTTTTTTTTGAATTTATCTATTGGAGTACACTCAGAATAACAAATTTAGTATGAATTGCAATTTCCGAAATTTGATTATGTATTACAAATTTAGTTATAAAATACTACCTCCGCCTTTTTTAATTCTTTACATTTCAAACATCATGCTTAGGTTGAAGTTTGGTGTTAATAGTTTGATGAGTTGGGTTTGGTAGATTAAAGTAGGTTTAGGTTAGTTATAAAGTATGATTACTGTAGTTTAATAATATATAAATAATATTTTAATCTAACCAACCCAACCCATCAAACTATTAGCACCAAACTTGAATCTACTCAACCCTAAAAAAGTGTAAAGATATAAAAAAGACTGAGGTAGTAGTAGTTTACATTACATGAAATTTAATATGATGATTGGCTAATCTATTATAGAGTCAACAGAATATTTGCCTTTGAATATTGGTAGGTCGAAATCCATCATCTATTTTTAATTTCACGTCGTTCTCTCATGAATTTTGAGTTTTCTGAGTTGTTGGAAATTTGCCTGTGTGCTATCTTACCGCTTTTTATTTGTTGGGAATTTGCCTATAAGATAACTCCTGAGAAATGTGATGAAGGGGAGGAAACATTTAGAAGAGTAGTAGTCAACCTCCCCGCATGCATGCTCAGCTCAAGGAAGAGTATTTTTATTTTAGGGTTCAATTAATTAGAGTTTGTCAAAGAATCTTCCAATCTTATCCCTTTCAGTTAGGTAGGGCCAAATTGGCAAGGGTCCCACCCTGCACCTTCTTATTAAATTTAATATCAAAATTTCTACTTAGGTCTAAACAGTAATCAACAACCGCGGAATGGATTAGATTAATTATGCAAGTGCAATTAGTAAAAACTTTGGATTCAAATTCTTCCGACTTCAATAAAATTATGAATCAGTTTTTTTTTTTTACAATGCGGAAAATGACTAACTGCTCATCCTACTTTTTGAAGATGATATAGATTTTCATAATTAAAATTTTCGAACTGTGATCTGATTCGATCAAATTTAAGAAATTAACATGTAAAATCTGAACCTAACTTCACCGCGAGGCAAAATCAAGTTCCGTCTAGATTTGAAATTGAAAAATTTCATGTGGTCAAATTTTTCTTTTTGGGTTCGAGTCGGGTTTGGCCCAACCCCAATCCATACACGATATGACCTAGTTCCCTGCCTACATTAATTATCAAATAACATAAATAGCCATTAAATTTTATCATATTTTAAAAAATTCATATTTTTTTAAAACAATACTTAAAATAACCGCTTTAAAATTATAAACAAAATGTGAACACCTTATAAACGTCTTATAACATATTATAAACGGACAACAAATAATTTATAAACAAAATGATATGATCCTATCAGAATTAAATATTAAAAAATGGCCCTTTTAAAAATTACTGCTAAATTTATAATTTTATTTTAAGAATAAAATTTTTTTATATAATTAAATGTAATTGATTATTTTATTTTATTTTATTAATTTATTATTTATAGTTATATTTTATTTTATAACTCATTATTTGATTAATTTATTATCTACTAAAATTTAGATTATTATAAAATAATAATAAATAAAATAAAATAATAAATTACTAAAAAATATTATTTTAATTCATATTCATCATCCTAATTCTATTCTATTAAAAAAAATATAACTCTTAATTATATTATTCATTTAATAAAATAATTTATCCAACTAAAAATTGGGTTATAATTTACAATAATATGAAAGTAAATAAATTTAAATCATATTATACTATTTTACTATAAATTAAAATAAAAAAATCAAATCAAATAATAAACTATTAGTTAATACTATTCTAATTTATATTCATAATTCTATTCTATCGAAAACATAAGTTTTAATTATATAATTCATTAATTAATTTATTTATCTTACTAAAATTTAGCTTATAATAAAATAAATTTTAAAAAATAAATTTTAGTTCATATTTATTCTCTCACCATAATTAACATATAAAATTAAATTAAAAGTTTTAAAAGTATTACTAAATTAAATAATAAATATATAATATAACATTGTGCATGTCAAGAAAAACTATAATTTTCTTATATTTATCAAAATAAAATTTGCTCTAATCTATTTATAAATATAATTGAAATATTTCATAACAAATTTGAATTTTGGTTCATAAAAGAGAGATGCCTACTATCTATATCAGACAATTTATTTTTCACGTTTTTTTTTCTTCCATATATAGGCTTTCGGTACATGGAATGGAAGAAATATAAAAAGAAATACCTCATAAAATAAAAAATTAGTAAGTTTTTCTCGGAGAAAAAACTTAATTTTTTAAAATACTAATAGTTCCATTAACTTAAAAAAAAATGAAAATTGTATCAAATACATACTTTTGAATTTAAAATATTAAAATGTTATTCTTAAAAATATATTAAGTAAATGTCAATTTTTAATTACTGTAAATATGTATATTTACTTCTTATATATAAGTAAATATATGTATTTATCAATATCGTGAATATAAAATACATGAAATAAGTGTATTTACTATAAATATGTATATTTACCTATATCATATTGGTAAATACAAAACATAAAATAAAATTTAATGAATATATCAAATTTGTTGACATTTTTTTATAATAAAATTATAAAAATAGATATTTATTAATTTGTCTGAAAAACTAAGGTTAATAAGTTATGTTACAGACTCATAATAAAATATAATGTAATTAAGAATAATTTTAATTGAAAAATTATAACAAAAATATCCTACAAATTTTACCTTTGTTTCAATACGAAGTTCATAAAATCCAAATTTACAAGATGTTCAATACAAATGATAATCTTTCTTATAGCAAGAAAAAGAAAAAAGTAAAAGATAATATTCAAATTTTTATTGTGTTTTCCTCATATATATATATATATATATATATATATATATATATATTGAGATTCTCCTGTTTATTTCTTAATGTTAATTATATTAGCATAATTGAACAATTTCTCCTTAATTTTTACGAATCTGTTCCATCTAATTAGTTTATATTTCCGCCACCTACCTTGAAAATCTCACTTTCTTTGTTATTAGCATAATTGATACTTCCATTGCTAATACTTTGCTTTTAAGTGCTACCGGCCAACTTACCCACCAACAGACGTTTTGCAATTTTATTAGTATCTTTCGTTTTAACAAAAGTAGCTGAGATGTCTGTTTGAGGATAATATCGGAACAAACAAACCTATTGGCTTTTGTGAATTTTGTTTTAGATTGTTATGTCCATATCATGAAAATAAAAACACTTATATGTCTATCAATCTTGATTCTAATATATCAAATATGGATGTATTAGCTACTTACAAATTAACAAATGAATTTAGACCTAAACGTAGGATTTAAGAGTTCCAATATAAGTATTGCCCCCTAATTTCCAAGACCTTGTATTTAGCCCTTAAGCAACGGAATTAATTATATTAATTATTAAAATTATTAATTAAAAAAATGAAAAAAAGTCTCAATTAAAATTGTGAAAGTAGTTCTGAAATCTTGAGATGATGTATAATTAAAAAAAAGATTCATTTAATTATTATTAGTTTAAAAATAATAAATTAATAATTAAAAAATGAAAAAAAAAGGAAAACTCGAATCAGCACTCTCATATTTAGACGGCAATGGCGACTTAGAGAAAATTTTCACCTATTTTTGGTAGTCGGACGGCAAGTTTTGTTGCCATTTTTGCGATCAAGACAAAGTTTGGCCAATCGATTTTTAGTGTTTTTTAGTCAAACAATGTATCATCCGTAAAACATAAGACCATATTCTGAGTCTTCGCAGTGAGCTCTTCGATTTGGTATATTGTTGTTGTTGTTGTTTTTTTATTTTTGGCTCTGTTCCTTGCTAGAAATGGAAATTAAATTTTTTTGTGGCAAATTTTATTGTGGTCCTTCTACTATTGATGGCCAAAGAACGAAAATGATGAAAAATTATATTTTGGTCCTTATAATTTGTTGGTAAATTGAAAACTTGATAGGGGTATTTGATTGTTACAAAAATTAAAGTTAGGGTATCTTTTTGTTAGAAATTAAAATTAGGGTATCTAAACCTTATATTACCTAAAATTAAAGTATTATTAGTACAAATAAGCCGACTCATATTTTTAGAGTGTTCAGTTGTTTAATGCAATTTAGAGCTGTTTAGACTTTAGTACTCAATTAAGTTTGGTAAGTTTTTAATTCCATAACTAAGTGGTTTGGAAAACTCAATTAGCCGCAGATAACATCCACTTATATTTGAAACCTTTTCATTTCAATGTGCATCTTGAATATATTGACCTTATTAAAGTAATTATAATTTAAATTATCTTTAAAAATTATTATTTAATATTATTAAATTATAATTATAAAATAATAATATCTAAGAACTATAATTTATTTTATAAAAAAGGGATATTTACAAAAAACTCCATATGTTTTAGCACATTCAACAAAAATCTCCCTGTTTATTTTTTTTTTTGGACACAAAATATCCCTGCTCTTTAATTCCATTAACAAAAATACCATTTTGCCTATTTTTCTGTTAAAATACCGGTAGAAGTATCAAATTGTAATTTTACAGGCCGTTTTGAAAAAACTCAAGAAATGAAGGATTGAAATTGCATTTTTGTCATCCTCTCCAACCAAATCCATTTCTGGCGCTGACCTGATTCCCCTTCTCATTTGAATCCTAAAATATGAAACTCTCTCGCCCTCAATTACATATCTTCAAGCCCATTGCTACTTTCCAATTCAAACCCAAACATTTCTGCAACTCTAAATCATCCACAATTCATATCCATCCTTACTAGCATCCTTAGAGGAAAGCAAAGCTGGAAAATTGCATTCAACGATCCCTTTATTTCAACCAATTTAAAACCTCACCATATTGAGAAAGTCTTGATGCAATCCCTTGATGATTCCAAGTTAGCTTTGAGGTTCTTTAACTTTCTGGGTTTGCACATGAACTTTTACCACTCAAATATTTCGTTTGGTATTTTAAACTCAACACCGCCGATTTGTAATCCGGTAAAAAGATCCCTGACAAAAAAACGCTAATTCCTCTTTGCCTGAAGTAAGACCACGATGCGAAAAACAATAGCATTGGATTGATGAAGAGCTCCAGATTTTAAAAGCAAATGGAGGTCATGGAGATGCTTAGATGGAAAAGATGAAGCCATATCGAGATCGCTCTGAAAGATCTGGCCATAGACAGTGGTGGTCGAAAGTTGAAGATGCCGATCTGGTGTGGCGGACGGTGGTCGAAGGTTGGGCACCTGAGATGGTGTCGGTGGCAGGCAGTGCAACGCCAGAAATGGATTTGGTTGGAGAGGATGAAAAAAAATGTAATTTCAGTCCTTTATTTTTTAATTTTTTTTAAAACGACCCGTAAAATTACAATTTGATACTTCCACCGGTTATTTTAACAGAAAAAAATAGACAAAATGGTATTTTTGTTAACGGAATTAAAACGCAGGGATATTTGTGTCCGAAAAAAAAAAACAGGGAGATTTTTGTTGAATAGGCTAAAACATAGGGAGTTTTTTTGTAAATATTCCTATAAAAAATAATAATTATTATTATTTAATAATTTAATTAATAGTTTATTTATATAATATATTAAATATTAAAAATAAAATAAAAATAATATGATGAGCTGAAAATTTAATTAAATTATATAGTATATATAATTATAATTATAGCCTTATTATAGTAATTTTGCATTCTAACATTAATTGCTATTTTTTATCAAACACAAATTTGAATCAATTATCAACTATTAGTCATTAGCTATTAGCAACTACTATCAGCTAAGTATAAATAGCCAAAACAAACAGACTCATAGTTTTCTTTTAGTATAATTTACGACATGTTGAAGCAAAATTAGTTATTTAAATAATGTTTTATTGTTAAGTTGTTGTTAATTGTTTTAAGTGGTTGTTTAAGAACTACGAAAAATATGATGATTTATACTTTTTTTCTAGCTCACCTAATACTATAAATAATATTGTTTAGAAAAAATTATAAAAACTACTTAAAATTAATTGTTGAACACTTTTTTATTGTTAACTTTGCATTACTTTTTTTTTATAAAATTAGTAGTTACTAATAAAGTCAAATAAATACTTTAAGTGTAGGGACTGCGAACACTATCTAAAACCACCTCATACAAATGAAGTTAGGTGGTCACCTTATATTTAAGGATATTCTTCCTTATTTTTTCAATGTGAGACTTGAATTGATATTTCAACATTAAGTATGAGTGATTCGGCGCTTTTACCCCTTAAGTAAGAAGTCGAGAGTTCGATTCTTATAAATGGAGAAAATACTTGAAAAAAAAAATTCACTCTAAAAAACAAGAAGGCAGTTTCAAAATACAATGCATATATCTTCTAAAAGAAATTGTATCGGTTAGTTTGTAACAAAAAAGTTCACTCTAAAAAACAAAAAGTCAGTTTCAAAATATAATGCATATATATTCCAAAAGAAATTGTGTCGATTAGTGATAGTTACTAGTTCATTTAACTTATACAAATCAAATCCAATTACTTTCAGATTCTCAGTGCCATTTTCGTAAATTTTAGTGTAAAGTTTAGCAAAGAAAAACTGTAGCAAATAGCATGATTATTTTTTAAAAAATAGCAGTTTTAAATTTTGCTATGATTTAATACTTTCCCGTTTGAAAAATTACGAGTGGCTTCCAACCATCTTCAGTGTGAGTAAAAGTTGATGAACTTCAACAAAAAATGCTAAGTGCGAGTGCTAAAATAGTTATTGTCAAAAATTTAGATTGTCAAATAGTTAGGATTAAGTTTTTTTAAAAGGGTTTCAAACTGTGGTAATGACCATCATGGGTTTTAATTTGTAATTTATTTGTGATTAATATTGACTATAATTGTAATTATGATTGTAATAGTTGAATATATGGACTTTCAAATCGGTAGATTAATTGTAGTGAATACTTAATACTTATAAATAATCTCTCCGGTAGTTGTCTGTATCTCATAAAAAAAAAAGTGTGTTTGTTATAAAATTTAAATTTGAAATAATTCAATGTTTCCCAAATTTAGGATTCCATTTAAGAGAAATAAAAACTCTAGTGTCAAATAATTTAATCATAGAATATATTTTGTAGGAAAAAAAGGTAAAAGTAATTTAAAATTAGGACAAAAATTTTAGGTTGGTGAACTAAAAAAGATGTTTAACATTAAAGCGTAGAAGGCGTAATTATTAAACATCAATAATTTTTAAACTAAACTTAAAAGTAATTAGTGGGGGTTTATTTATGCGGGTGAAATGAAGTTGGGTGATATGATATGATATGATATGATATCGCCACATTTAACAATTGTTGAAAGTTCCATAGGCTTTTGAAGATATAAATTTGTGTCCAACTCTAACTCTAACTCTAACTCTAACTCTAACAAGAGCAATGGCATATTCTCTTCTCCCCACCAAATCCATAAAGAAACCCATTTTTATCATTATTTGCTTGGAAGTTGCCATATGTGTGTCAGCATTCCCAATTAAACAAATATTATATTCCCACTTGTCATATTGACCTTTGTAATATCCACATGCCAAACTTTATATTCAAAATGGATTTTTTTTTTCAGGAAATTATTATTTTTCGAATAATTTTTGTTAATTTCAGATTAATTATTATTTTATATTTTCAGTGTTTGCTTTGGTATTAATAAATATTGCTCTAAAAATAATAATTTTATTTTCTTAATATTATATAATGATAAATATGGACTATGTTAAAAGGCTTTCTTCTGGCCAACCAAATTTTTTTTTTATCACCATTCAAAGTTTTTAAAAATCCAATTTTTTTAAATGTTTTAATAAGCCAAATAATTTAGATTTTATAATATCAAAAAGAAAATAAGTTGGATTCACTTATATAATAAGTTAAAAAATTTGCTAAAAAAAAGTTAAAAAAATCGAAATAAAATAAAAATTTAATTGAAACTTTTTTTTTATTTTTGAAGAGGAAAATTAATAGAAACTTGAGATCCTGGTTTATACTCTTTCCTAAATTATGACTTCCAATTTAGTATGTGGTACAACATTCTTCCAAATATAGAATTTTATCAAATTTTCTCCTAAAATCATAATATCTTAAAGATTTTATTAGCATCAAAGAACTTAATATTTTAACGATCCACTTGCTATAATTATTTAGACCATAATATTATTTCATTCCATTTAACCACCTATTAAGATATAATCCATAATATTTTTTTTAATTTACTAATCTTGTTCAACTATTCAAAACATTAAAAGTAATCTTTAATAACATTAATAAAATAATTAAATTTTCAAGTACTAATTTTTTTTTTAAAAAAACTATCTGTTTAATGTTTTTAAAAAAAACTGTTTAACTTTTAAAAGTTCATTAAAACAAAGTTTCAAGGAATTAAAAACATTTTCAATGCACTACAGTGACTGTCTCAAATTTAATTGCCACATAAAAAATATAAATTTTTCAAAAAAATTATCTTCAATAAAATATATATTCGAATGTCTATATGAATTGATTATAATAAACATTATCTAATAGAATTTATATTTTTGAAAGGTATATTACACAATATCTATTAATAATTTTTTTTTTTTTACATAGATATAAACGCACACACCCGGATGTGGATAGAAAGATTCGAGCTCAACCCGTTAGAACTCGAACACAAATGTCTTACTATCTCTATTGGGTCTCGACCATAATATCTATTTGGCTCCCAACTCCAATATCTATTAGTAATTACTTATTGATGGGTTCATGGGAAAAAGAATTTACAAAAAATTCAGAATAAATAAATTAGAGAGATTTTAAAAATTAAATATATACAAGTTCAGACACATTAACGTTTCTTGTTACAGTTCATATGCATTAAAAATCATTCATACAGTTAAAATGTGCCTCAAATAAATAATTTTATTTGTCAAAAGTAGGAAAGAAAAACATATGGTTAAAACAAAAATATCAATACACATTAAATTTGCAACTGTAAGGGTGGGTTATATTTTATGGCGAGGTGGGGAGAGTGGTGACAATACATGTTAAATTCATTGTGTTTGTTCTTGCTTATTATTATTATATATTTAATGAATGAAAAGAAAAGAGGAAAAGCAACTTGAGGCCTTGTTTGTCATCTATTGCCAACTTCCTTTTTTTTTCCTCTCTCTCTCTCTCTCATAATCAATATGAGAGCATGATCTTCATCCTATTCTAAATCCTTCTCTTTTCAATTACATCTCCTTGTTAAAAATCTTCATTACAATACAATCCTCTCTGTCTAATCTCTAACTTTTTGGCTTAACATAGTAGTAAAGAAGCACAAAGAAAAAAAAAAAAAAAAGCAGTCATGGATGCTTCTTCTTCTGCTCCTTTAGAACCAAACTCAAAAGTTTCAGAAACTCAAGCATCTAAAAGAAGGTTCTTTAGTACACTTCTCTCTTTCTAATTAATTTAGAATTTTTTTTTTCTCTCATGCAATTTGAAATGGTGTAATGGGAAAAGATTATCCCTTTTTTTCTGGGTTTTCCTTTCACTTTCCAAATTTATATACATGATACCTGGAATGAATGTTCTGTTTTTTCCCTTTTCTTTTCTTTCTTCATATGGGTGCTATAGGAAGGTGGTTGAGAAGACTGTTGTTCAAGTGAAAATAGGTTCAAATGCAGGGAAATTAAAGAATGAAGGACCACCTTCTGACTTTTGGTCTTGGAGGAAATATGGCCAAAAACCTATCAAAGGATCTCCTTATCCAAGGTTTCTTCATTTCTTTTTTTTCCAAAAGCTCAGTTGTTATCATCTAATTTTTCACCAAATACATGCATTTTGATCTCACCCATTAAATCAAATTTGTGATGGATTTGTAATTGTAAACAGGGGCTATTACAGGTGTAGCACATCAAAGGGCTGTTCAGCCAAGAAACAGGTTGAAAGATGCAGAACAGATGCTTCAATTCTGATAGTCACTTACACTTCTTCCCATAACCATCCAGGTCCTGATCTTCACACCACCAACCTAGTTAACCAACAAGAAAACCCAAAAGAGTCACCAAATCAAACCCAATCCAGTAGGTGTACTAAAGATCATAATCCAACAACTCCAAAAGAAGATGAAGAAGAAGAAGAAATCGAGGAGGAGGAGGAAAATCAGAATCAACCGATTGTAGAAAATGAAATCATTAGTGATAAAAATGGGAATAATGAAAGTGGTAGTGATTTTCACTACTTACAATCATCATCTCCATTTAGCTGTACACAAGATATGTTGATTATTAGCCAAGAAGACCCATTTGTAGAAAACAACCACAACCCAGTTACAGAGAAAACTCATGAAAATGACACATTGGATAATAATTTTCTCTTGGATGAAGAACCTATATCTTGCCCAAGACTGATGACATTTTCGACAACACCAAAATCAGAAGAAAATGACTTTTTTGATGAGCTAGAAGAGCTGCCCACATACTCGGATTTCACCAGCTTCTTCAAGAGAAGCAATTTTTACGATGAAAGAATTCCTGTTGTCCCTTCTTGATCTTGGTGTTTCTTGAAAAATGTACTTAAAAAAAAGAAGCAACTAATGTTCATATGTGATAATATTAAATATAAGGCCACTACTAGTAGTGTAGTTTTTGTTTTCTTGTTCTATAAATTCTGTTGATTTTTCACTACAAAAACAGAGGTAGTGGAGGAGAAATGTCAAATGTGATAATGAGATCTTTCTTCTTAATGGGTTTTTTGAGATTGAGACTAAAATGGAGGGAGGGAGGGAGGGAGGGAGGGTCAGGCTCTTTGGGTGGTTGTGTATTCTTTTTAACTTAACTTTTAAAATGGGTTATTTTAAAGATGAGCACGAGGTTCACGAGTGGGTGGTGCAAGATCAGATCTTTTAGAGGATAAGGTTTTCTTCTACTTTTGATGAGTGGTTGATTTGGTGGGAAGGGAAGACAGATTTTTGGCCTTTTTGGATTGTGGAATTTGGTTTCAGGTATGTTATTATTACTTGAGGGTTTTTTTTTACTTTGTCTTTGTATAGGTTTTGGGTATATAGAGGATACAGATTCTTGTCTGTGTGTTTTATTGTTTGAAAATGCCAAGCCAACAACTCTTCCTAACTCAAACCTAAACACTTCATTTTGGCATGTTTTAACTTATGACTATTTATCTCTCAAGCGTGCACTTCACTTGCTACGAAAAGCTAACATCTCATGCAATCAAGACTTGTTTAATAATGTGACAACTAAGCCAACCTAAGAGGGTAAGGGGTAGTCTAGCTCACAGTTCTATAATGCTTGAATATAATTTATTGATTAATTGTAAAATGATCTCGTTTTGATTTATTTGATTTATCAAGCTTGAATCAAGTTCGGTTCATTGATACCATCGTTTGGTTAGTGATAAGTTGAAGGAGGAGTTAAACTTTCATGACAGTATCTACTTCCATGGAAGTTGAAATATTTAGTTGGAGGGGAAATAGAATTTAAAGGAAGATAGAGGGAAAGTTAGCATTTTAAACTTACCCAATAACCCCAAAAAAGCTAAACTTGCTGGGAAGTATATTTACATGAAAGTAAATTTTGTACCAAACAATACCTCGTAAGAGTCAAGCTCCAAATTCAAGACAAGTTCAAACCTCCTATAACTTCTTTAAGCTAGATTTCACATGGGAAAAACTCATTTTTGCTCATTACAACTCTAGATGGTGAGATGATACAAAACCTCTATTTACAAATACTAATAAGTTCTTCAAATCTCCTTATAAGTAATTTTTGAATTATTGGTTTATTTACTTATTTACTAAAATTTATTTTCTACTTATAAGTAATTTTTTTTAACATAGATCTTGTATTAGTTCATATTAATTTAAACAATAAGTTTTTGTGCATAAATATCATTTACAAAATTTAAATCTAAAACTGATTTAGCAAGAGTACGGGCAAGGGTGTTACAATTTTTTGGTATAAAAGCACACGAAACATTTGAACTTCTGAACAACAAACTTTTGAAGTTAATAATGATATCCATGGCTTGATAATGGGTCTTCAATTTTTCATAAATTGCTTCCGTCACTATTTTTTAGTCTGTTTCCACAATGTAATTTTTCCAATCTTTTTCTCTAATAAGCTCCATAGCAGTTCAGACAGCAATAGCATTTAGTATTAATGATCCTGCAAAAATTGATGTTGCATAACTCTTCAATCTATGACCCTACCAAGGCAATCTCTAACAACAACTCCAACTGCCCCTAAATTTTGTTTAGTATTGATAGTCGTATCAACATTAATCTTTAACATCCTTACCTCTAGAGAACACCAAAATTGCACCATCTGAGTAGCGCCTATTTTTGGAATGTCATGGAATTGCTCTACCTCTACAAACTCCTGTCAATATTTGACAGCATATCGCACAACCTCCTGATAGTTTGGATGCTTCCCTTCAAATACTATGGCATTTCTATGCTTCTAAATTGACCATAGTAAGGAAACAACCATAGTCACATTCTTCCACTCTGTGCCAGTTGTATTGACAATCTTTAACATTTCACTACACAAACAGCCTTCGAATTTCCTTGAACCATATCTATACGAATGTCAAGTGGTGTAAAGAACCATACTGCCTTAGCAAAAGTATACCTAAAGAATAAGTGTGTTTCATTTTCAATTTCATCACAGATTATACAAATGTTAGAGTTGTTCAAAATTCTTTTTGCTACACTTTCCCCTACCAGAAGGCCCTCTGAATTAATCGCTGTAAGAAAACTTGTCATTTTCTTGGTATTTTCATCTTCCATAACTGCCTCCATGGAAGCACATCCCTATCATGTCCACCATCATGCCCCTGTAATAATTTGACTGCAGTTTTGTAGCCAAATTTAACCGAATATAATCCATCTTTAGAATAAATCCAAATCATTTCATCCGGCCTCTCCGTGTTCGCAAGCGGCATACTTAAAATAGCTTAAGCGTCATTACCACTGAAATTCGATTCAACGATAATTCGGTTCCATTGCCTCATGTTCCAATTAATAAGTTAATGAACCCAAAAAATTTCTCCATTTCGATCTAGAATTGATTTTGCAATACCAGAGTTGTTATTTGGCATCCAAGGGTCAGAAAAACATGCCACATACCAACCATTCTTTACATTCCATCGCAAATTCCCATCAAGAAGCATCCCCCCCAAAAAAATTATTATGCTCTTCCACGGTGGAAGATGCATTTCCACCGGCCTTTATAGATAAAAAATCAAAATTAGGAAAGTATCTTCCTTTTAGAACACGTGCTAGTAAGGAATCCAAGTTTTTCACAATCCTCCTACCTTGTTTAGCTAAGAGAGTCATGTTCATTGCCTCTCATTCTCTATATCCTAAGTTCCTTCGGATTTGATCACACATGTTCTTCTCTATGCAATCCAACAAATCTTCTTTTCCTATTCTTTTTTGCCCCACCAAATACTGGTGAGCAAAAAATCGAAAATAAAAAATCGAATCAAAACCAAATCTAACAAAAATTCGGTTAACCGAATGGTTCAATTCGGTTTCAGTTATGGAATTGTAAAATCGAAATATTGGATTTGGTGTTCGGTTTTGAGAATATGAGAACCAAACCGAACCAAATCAGACTATATATATAAGTAAACCCTAAAATCCTCTTTTCTTTTATGTTTTTTTACATTCATATTCTACAATAATTGGAAAATTTGGGGAAGAGAATTGATAAACCTCGAACCGAACCTCAGGTGCTAGGTAGGAAAGATGTAGGCATCCTTTTCACCTCTCTTTGCTTCTTCTATCTCTTTGCCGCGTCTCTTCTCTTCTTCTTCATATCCTCTGTCCTATTTTCTTCTGCAAAGCTCTTTTTTCCTTGGTTCTACTCTGGTGAGCAGTGCGCTGTGATGATGATGTTGTGTTCAGTGACCCTAATAAGCAGATTTGCAGATTTGAGATAAGTGCTGGATTTCTTGGCGAGCAACCTCTGTGAGTTGCAACCATTTTTATTCTGGTGGTTTCTTGTCTGATTCGAAGGCATATCTGATATCTTTCTTCAAATTTACTGAAGTTGAGCACCGTCACCTCCTCCGCCGCTCTCTCTCCCGTTCACCTCCTCCGTAACCGGCGGTTACTTTTTCCGGTAGCTACTTTAAGTTCATCATCTTCACCGTCACCATCATCACCTGAATCAGTTCCTGCATCAGTTAAAAGTAAGAACCGATCAACAACTTTTGTTGAATCTTCTTCAAGAACCCATGATCCTGGGTTTAATTATGCACTTGGAAATCCTTCTGGTGACGCTCCATTTGTTCGCTCCCCTAAATCTAACATTGAAAGGGTAACTTTTTAATTAATTTTACTTTCTTGAATTATGTTTCTTGATAATTTTTATACTGAATAATTTATTTTACTTGCTTGAAATCCAGTATGTATTTTGGGAAAAATTTTGATTAGCTAAAAAAATTATAATCAAGTGTTTATTTGTATGATGGAAAGTGATGAAAACGAAAAAAAATGGAAGCTGCATTAGTTTATTTTCCCGTGTTTGGATGACAAGAAAATAAGAAAAAACCATCCTAACCTAATATATTGTTTGAAACAGGTCCTGGTTTTGCATATAAAGGTGAAAGGAATTTAACATTGAAAAGGTATTTGTTCGCAATAAGCAATTGGTAAAAATAGTTTCATCATCCTCCGTATTTTGCTGGTGGACGGCTGTTGGAAACATTCTAGGATTTTTCACCGGTGCAAGTGGGAGTTGGAACAGGTAAAAGTTCTGAAATAGCTTTATGGCATTATCATTATAAATGCTCAAATTTGACCTCTATGGTGTCTGCTTCCTTTGAATTTTTTGTCATCATTATCCAGCTAAACCTTATGAAGAAACTGAATTTCGCATAAATTGATTGCTTTTTCTCATTCACAAACCTCATTATAACATTGTCATTTATTAATTTCTGCATCCAATTTGGTTAATTTGTTCAGGTGATTTTTCTCTTATTGTTCAGGTGGTTTCCTTTCCTGATGAGTAAAGCCTGTTGCGAAGTTTGTGGAAATCTGAATTCATGACTTTTTCTTACTTTACACTTATAAGGTTCTATATAAGAGTATTTGGGAATATAGCTCTTCCTTATTTTTTCTTAAACCAAACCACTATATCAGGCTTCTGAGACAATTAAATCCATTTACTCAAAAACCAACTTTTTACCGGTACTCTGCTCCATTGTTGGATTACAGAATCCTTTACGCTCAAAACCAACTCTTTAGTACAGAATCATATTTTGTGTGCAGAATCAGTTTATGCAACTACAACATACACACATTACAAAGGTCTTGGATTTCATATGGAATTGCTATATTAGTTCTCATTTCTACATTATCTATTTGAGGTTCTGATTTCTGAATCCGTCTTCTTGAAACTTGGTTCTTAATGAATTTTGCAAAATTACCTACACAGCCTTAGGGAGGAATAAATATTTGCATGGTGAATGTAGATAATGATAAGAATGTTCAGGGAAAATATTGCTTGTACCTGCATTAAATTTTTGCTTAATAAGAAAATGATTAAACTGCATACTATTTGAAGCTGGAAAACCAAGAATTAATCCTACATATTTTAAAATGGAATTTTTGGTTTAAAATCGAATCAAACCAAAATCGAACCAAAAAATTAGTTTGATTGCTGTTCAGTTTTTCTCTAGTTCGGTTGGGTTTTTGGTTCCTATTTCTAAAAATCGATTTTTGGTTGGTTCTTCATTTTTTATTTGATTCGGTTCACCGAACTGAAAATGCTCACCCCTATCAGAAATGTCTGATCATGGAGTTAATCTCTGCCGTTAAATTCTTCGGAACTTTAAAACAAGAAAATGTGAAAATAGGAATAGCAAGAATGACGAACTTGATAAGAATCTCTTTGCTCGCATGATTTCTCCTTTCTATCATTAAGTTTGAGCCTGATCCTATTCTTGATCTGTTGAAAGGTCTTTTTTTTTTTCTATCGTTTAATGACTGAAGGCAACCCCAAGTATTTATCAAAGATATCTATTTGTACAATCCCCGTATGACTTGCTAGCAAGCTTTCATATTCCAGCGGTGTACTTCTAAAGAAAACAATACTCGATTTATCAAGATAGTCTGACCACTACTAGTACTATATTTCTCGAGTGTTTGTTTTAGGCTTGTTATCTCTCTAAAATCTACTTTGCCAAAGAAAAGTGAATCTTCAACAAACATTGAATGAGAAGTCGTCGGACAGTACTTGTTTAGTTGAATACCAAACAGTACTCCCTCTTCCATTGCTTTGTGAATTAGGCAAGATAAACCCTTTATGCAAATCAGAAATAATAGAGGAGAAATAGGATCACTCGCGATGGTTTAAGAAAACCATGCCTTTCCCTATTTATCTTGATCGAATAAGTTACTGTAGTGACATAAGCCATAATTCATTCAATCCATTTCTTACTAAAACCAAGTGCTGCCATCGTTGCCTTTAGAAATTCCTATTCAACACATTCATATGCTTTACTGATGTCGAGCTTCATTGCAAAACTGTGGTCCCTCCCTCCCCTCTTATTCAGAAGGTAACAAGTGATTTCGTGGGCTATTAAGATATTGCCAGTGATAAGCCTAACTTTAACAAAACCACTTTGATTTTTAGAGATGATGGCCGCAATCACATTTTGGAGTCTCCCTGTTAAAATCTTGAAAATGACTTTTTATGCTACATTGCACAAACCAATTGGTCTGAGGTCTTTGACCGTAACCACCTCAGATATTTTCGACACTAAAGAAATAATTGTATGATTCAAATTTACAAGCACTTTTGTAGAAGGAAGAAACCGCAAACAACCTCAATTAGGTTTAGTTTGATAATAGGCTAGTAGTTTTGAAAAAAAAACAAGCCATCATACCATCGTCACCTGGCGTTTTTGAAGGATTAATGGAGAAAACAGCACTTCTGATCTCATCATCAGTTACTTCCGCATATTCATTCATAGTTTCAGTCACTTTATCTGGTATTCCCCAGTCCGATAGGTTAATTAGTTCAGTAATATTGGACTGATAGATGCCTTCAAAACAATTCAGGACCGATCCGGTGATATGCTCCTTACTAGTCACCCATTCCCCTGCACATTTTTCAGCCCGACGATTTTCTTCACTCTCTTTCGATGCTTGACCTGACAATGAAAATAAGAAAGGTTTTTATCACCCATAATAGCCAATTATTTCTTGAATTTTGCGCCAAAAAAATTTCTTCATTAATCCATTTCTGCAATTCTTTTTCCTTCTCTGGAATATCCTCCCTTAGGTAACTGGATTCCTGCTTCAGCAACTAATAATAGTAATAATCACTTGAAGTTTGAGCAACTAATAATAATTACAACCTCATTTATTTTATAAAAATTAAAAAATAATCATTTTATTCATATATATAACTCCAAATTTTGTCGTTTTCTAACGGTGTTTCCTCACAAATAGCTGACACCATACTTTTTATGTTATTACGAGTCAGGATGAAGAAGCCGTATTATCAACCATTTATCAATTAATGCGCCTCTAGTTAACAAGTCAACCTATGTTTAAGCAACTATACCCTAAGAATAAGGCAATAAGCACCAGTTTTTGTGAACTCCAAATTAGTCCGCTGGTTTCTTCCCAGCCCCTTCTTGGCCTCTGCTTAATTGCTCATGCTCAGTCCCAAAATACTCCCCAAAAAAATCAACTTTACCTGCTAGAGACATCTCAATTTGAATGTTCAAATCAAATATGATAGAGATGCAAAGACAGCACGCTACATTATTGAAAATCTAATCATTTTCTCTAACTTTGATTCTGAATTTTGAAAATGCATTGAAAAATTTTATCTTAGGAACGAAATTATCAAAAGAAAAAAAAAAAATTCTGTTAGAACCAAAAAGCTCATTATTCTCGAGTACACCATTGAGGGTTCAACACAAACTATGCCACCAAATTTGATATTTCTGATTTAACTCCACAATAAACAGTATGCAATGCCTTGAAAAATTTTACACACAACACTGCTGCTTATTGCTGATCTGTTGCAGCTGCCAGTGGCTGGAAGGCTTTGAGAGGATTTGTTATAACACCGTCAATAAGCCCATAGTCTGCGGCTTCTTTTGCACTCATGAAGTAATCTCGGTCTGTGTCCTGGTTGATCTTCTCAAGACTTTGACCAGTGTGGTAGGCCAGATATCCATTCAGGTTTGCCTTATGATGCAACATTTCATTTGCCTGAGAATTTACACCCACCGTTAGGACCCTCTTAACACCAAATACATAAAAATTTCTAAATTATTAAATTGATCTCCCCTCGTCATGCGTTATTAGCTATCCAAATGTGTGTGTGGCACACCCACGCAAATGTCCAAAGAAGTATGACTTCAGATCAGAACCACCCCAAGTACATGCTGCATAGAAAATATAGTGTAATGGTTACCTGAATATCTATGTCAGACTGGCCACCTTGAGCTCCTCCCAGAGGCTGATGAATCATGATCCTTGAGTTGGGCAAACTATATCTTTTACCTTCAGTTACATGGGAATAGAGAAAAGCATGTTTAGTAAAACTAAGAGCTACACAGTCATAGGTTGAAACTTTAAACAACATAAGAGCCATTTTTACCTTTTGTCCCAGCACTAAGCAGGAAAGCACCCATACTGCAAAATAAAAGAGAAACAAAAAAACACAAGCATTACTTAAAGAGTGACATAATTTCATCATGTCAATAGTATTCTAGCAAGGACGTTTTCCTCTTGCCTACATATTCACTGTTGTATTAATTTTTAAAAGCTAATAGCATTCTTACTTCAAAATTGTCAACTCCTCTTAGTGATAATAACACTTTAAATAACCACTCTTCAAAACTTGGTTGCAGGAAAAAAAAAAAAAGCTAACCTTAAAGTTTAGTACAATCCCAGTATAGGGGATCAACAGCTGTTCTTTAAAAGCTACTAATAGCATTCTTACTTCAAAACTGTTAACTCCTCTTAGTGATAATAACGCTTTAAATAACCACTCTTCAAAACTTGGTTGCAGGAAAAAAATAAAAAAACAAAAGCTAACCTTAAAGTTTAGTACAATCCCGGTATAGGGGATCAACAGCTGTACTTTAGAAACTACTACGGCCCTAAACTTAAAATTCTCAGACTGATAAATTCCTGAAGTCTCCAATGGGCAAAAATAATTAAAACAGGCATCAACTCATATTTGAAATTGCAATACTTAAGAACCAATTATATGAGAGGAATTGGCATGCAGCTGCATGAAATTGTATATTGACATGATACTAACATACAGAATTGCATATAGAGAAACCAAGCACCTACCAGCATCCGCATTCTTGAAAGTGATTAGTTTTATTTTTCACACTTCATCCAAAACGTGAGGCATGTGACTCAGGGAAACAACAGTTGTCTAGGTTTTACGCATAATGAAGCAATTTAGCTCAACTATTCAATGTTTTAACCTAAAAATATCAAGCGCAAGTCACCAAGCACTCATTATCAGAAGTTGTAAACTTTAAAAACACACAAACAAACTAACTACCAGGAAGAGAAAGAAAGATGCAGCAGTGGCACAAAAAAAAACACTAATCCAAAAACTGGTTAATTCTATGACTGTTCTTTTGGAATAGGTGATCTAGCATTTGATGCAAGAGCACTTTGCAGGTAAAAGAACAGATGAAATAAACCAGACTGAACAATAAAAGTTACTGGAAAAGAAAAATTAGTTGTATAAACATATTGGAGGCAGATAAAATTTGTATGTTGTTAAAAAAAAGATAAAATTTGTATTTTATTTAATTATCCACTAACACTAGAGGCTTGGTATTCTCAGGAAATCCTATAGAATTTATTGAACTCCTAGCATTTAGATTTTACTCAATGGATCTACCATATATTGTGGACAGCATCTTATCTAATGCTTGGGACAGCCCATTACTTTCCAACAGTTCATTCTAAACAAACCTCAGGAGGTGATATTGTTTCTAAATCACAAAGTCCAAGCCTATCTCTTGCTAAGAAGAAAAAAGAAAAGCAAAACGTCAACTACAATGACTCGATTATGTTCTAATGCATGCTTGGTGTTGAAGAAAAAAGAGAAAAAGTAAAACCAGTGAATCTTGTACCTGGCTGCAAGCCCAACACAGACAGTGGATACATCAGGTCTGATATGCCTCATTGTATCAAATATTGCCATGCCTAACAAAAGTTATGGCTATATTTTAGAAAAAAATCTAATTTTGGGCAATACAAAGGCCAGCCAAAGTAACCACAGTATTACCAGCTGTAACGGATCCTCCTGGAGAATTTACATACATTACAATATCCTGTTTCAAAGGGGTAAAAAAAACACAAACTAGTAAAATCTATCGGATATTTCTGTACATGGTAAAAAATAGCATGCAAGAGAGAAATAGCTGAAATTTGAAGGGGTGTTACAAAACCAGATATTGGGTTGAAGTGAATTGTCGATGATATATAAATACTAGCCACTTTGAAAAGACATAAAACAAACCTTATTTGGATCAACTGCATCAAGATAGAGAAGTTGAGCAACAATAATGTTTGCCATGTCATCATCGACAGCTCCACCACACCGTATAATTCTCTAACCATTCAAAAAACATAACATCATCACTCTTCAAAAAAGAAAATTCTCAATATTTGGCACAGCAAATTCAGAAGGGAAACAATAGCCTAATCACTTACATGTTGAAATAGTTGACTAATAACACTCTGGAATCTCTCGTGCACCATTGGAGGTGGCCCTTGCGCTTGCCCTTGCCCATTGGCAGATGCAGGGAAATAAGGTGAAGATGGGATTTCCAAATCATCCCTACAAAAGAAAGGTAGCTAGCCCTTTTCGGATGAGTACAACAAGTAAATAGGTTATAACAAAGAAAAAATTTATGACATTTTTCATTAAACCTACCTTATTGACCAAATGCCCTGTCGGGAAGTTTTCCCAGCCGCCCAAAACTCGCCAGAGTAAACAGCATTTGTTGGAGACGGCCGAAAATTCCTTCTACTACTTAACTTTCTAAACTTCCTGCAATATATTCCAAATTTGATTTCATACTATGCGAGAATTGATATAGAGTTGCAAGTTCAATAGCAAGGAGTTTACTAAGCAAAAGAAGCCATAAAAAAAAAAAAACATCTAGTTTGTAGCTATTATATTTAACAAAATACACAAAGAAAGAATTCAATATCAGATTATTTAAGCCTTCATCTAGAAAAACAAAATATAACCAAAACTCAAATGCAGTGGACTCGATTCCTTTCATAAGAACCCTTAACTAGACAACTAAAAAATAGATAAATAAATAGGAAATAGTAAAACCTGGAACGAAGAGGCTCGAAAGGGAGAGAGAACTTTTGCGAATCAGGAGTAGTGGTAGGGTTGGGAGCGAAGACGAGAGAGCTGAATCTAAGAGAAGAGGCCGATGAGGATACTAAAGAGTGAGCCATTCCTCGCCGATTATTGCCAAACTAGCTCGAATTATGCGTTTTATCGTTGAAAAATATGAGCGCCTTATCCTGTAAAAGCCTGAGGGCTAGAAGGCGCTTCAATTGGAAGCGATAAGAGGACGCCGAGAGGGACTGGTAGAGTGTTCGAACAAGAAAGATTCAGCTCCAGAAATCAGAGTAATATCTGGATTTTTGGATCTCCTTTTAACCCGTTGATGAACGAGTCGGATTTTCCGATAATAAATGGTTTTGGATTTTCTGGGCTTTCTTTCTTCTTAGGGCCGAGGGCCCACATTGTGGAGAAACGCGCGCAACGGCATTTTTTGAAAGTACTTTAACTTTTTTTTTTAACGGGACAATGATATCTTTTTTTATTTTTTTTGAGAAATGATAGTAATTTGTTTCCTTTAAAACTCGAAGAAGGTGATGGTCTGTAAATCCAACTTATGATGTGTCTTCCTAGGTTTAGGTAGAGATGGGGATGAGCCGGTTTGATCCGTCTGAACCGTCAATTTGTGGCTTGCGGTTAACTGACCCAGTTTGTCAAATGCCTGAACCACCAAAGTCTGGTCCAGAACTATCGCATGCTCGGTTCGGTTTTGGTTCCTAAATTTCATGAAATGTAACCTTCTTGGCCTAGAACTAGTCAAAAATCGCCAAAACGCACCTTAACTGCCAACGAACTGTGAACTCCCAAGACGCAAACCGTCATTTAACTGTTCAGACCACAGTCCGGTTCAGGTTTGTCACCATCTTAAACCATGAACTGCCAGGCTTAAACCACAAACCGTCATTTAACTGTCAAGACCACGGTCCGTTTCAGGTTTATCACCATCTTAAACCATGAACTGCCGGGCTTAAACCGAAATCAGTCTGGCCCGGACGTGGTCACAACTGGGTTTAGGTAGATGTTTCATCCTTCAATGGTTTGGAGAGATGCTTCATCCAAAACTTCTCATCTGGCAGGTAGATTTATGGCGGCGCGGAACATTGTATGCTTAACTGCAAGCTTAGATTCTGAAATGCAGTCAGGGAGAGTAAAGGCACGGAAAAAATGACACAAAACTGCAAGCTTCATTTGGAAAATTTTCATTTATAGATATTTAAGATGTAGACAACGGCAAATAAGATCAGCTCACATCCTTGCATAACCAGTCTAAACACTAACTTAAAACCCCTACTTTCATTAACCTATCTGCTATCAAAACAATTCTGTGAAAAACCCAATAAAACCAGAAACCAGCTTCAGCTCCCCACCTGTTCTTGAACTGCCTTGTAGCACCGTAGGCTGCAAAGCGGAAGCTTTGACTTTGAGTCTCTATACTTGAATGGATTAGTACAAGAAGGACCTGCACATTTTTCACGCTCAGGTGGATAACTGCAGATTCACACAAAAAAGGGTTTAAAACATCACCATTTTAAGGAAATGGAACAAGTATCTTCAAATTTCAGATAGAATTTCAAACCTGTGAGGTTTAGAGTCAAATATGCTAGGGAGGCCCATGTCATTGGAGAATGTCACAACAGTACCAGAAGGACCAGTCACCCACCTAATGGTGTTTGCTCCAAGCATTAAGGCGTTAGCGGCCTTTTCCTGCACAAAGCAAGTGAGAATGCTAAACTAGGAGTTCATCATATATTTAGTGAAAAAAGAACTGATTTATCAAGCAGTCACCAATACCTGTGCCAATTCCTCTTGGCGCTTCCTTATTTTATCTTCTCGCTTCTTCCTGCTGGAATCTTGACCAAGTATTTTTCTGATAGCCTCAGCCTAAATTGGATTAGGAAATTCTCAAATCACAATTGAAACCTAGCTGGACCTCAATATGCAAATGAAAAGTAAAGACAGAAATGAACCTCAGATTCCCTTTCAGCCTTCTCAACTTGCATTCTGCGCCTCTGGGCAGCCTCGGCCTTCTTTAATTGCTGCTCCACTTCTGTAAGTTTCTCCTTTTGCTCTGAATAAAAAAAAAAAAACAGATGAAGTATTTAGAATGCAATTTGAAGCCTTAGTAATATAAAAAGCTAAATTTCATTAATTAATACTCACTTCTTGATGGTGCAGGGGGCAATCCATTTGGAAACTCAATTAGGTTAGAACCAGGTGCTGAACCGTCTTTGCTTGACTGAAGGGCGCGTTGACGTGTGGTCAGAGTCATCTCCCTCTTACCGTCCATCAATGCATCAACAGATTCCTTTTTCTGTTTCTTATTATTGCGTTCAAGCTCCCCTTCAGATGCCAGATCATCTTGTTCCTCATAATCTGTGTCCTCTTGAGATCTCTTCCCATCTTTCACTGAATTTGAAGCACCAACTTTTTCCATGCCTGACAGATTTCGCCGTTTCACGCTTGAATCTTCATCATCCTTATACCCAGCAGCTATTTTTGGAGTTTTAAGTTTCTCCAGGTAGCGGATCTCATCGTCCTCGTAGTCTTCACCAATATCCCCATCAAGCATGCGCCTCTTGGGGACCCGCTTGCTCTTACGAACTGGTTCAGATTTCTCTCCCTGCTTTCCTGATGCATTCTTTCCAGATATCCTCCCCATGGAAGTACTGTCTTTCCCAAGACTAAAACCACCAGTGGAGAAATCCTTCCAAGGGACTCCTTGCAAACCAGACCTTTTATCTAAAATGCGTTTGTCATCCTCTAGATTTCCCTGAAATAAAAACAGCGAAAAAGACATGATTAAGTAGGGATTCTAATCAATAATGAGGCATACCAATGCACATTTATACAAGAGATATGCTACCAAGTAAAGATAGACATGATATATGCCAGGAAGAAAACAAGTTATAGGCGTAGAAATCGATGTGTGCAAGCGGGAAATCTGCGTTGGACAACAGACAAGATTCGAACATTCCAAATACGAAAAATTAAAAGAAAACATTCATATAAGGAAAGGAAGCACCCGCGCAAAAATTGAACTCACTGAAGTGATAACAGTGGTCTTAGCAAAGTTAAATATTACTTTGTAACAGGTGTGCACTACCAGTAAACAATATATTATTTTCAATTAAAACTTCTGAAAAGTCAGCATAATTGCTGTAGTCAACAGACCGAGGAACAAACACAAAACCCATATCTGCATAACATGGACTTGAACTTCTATACTTGAATGCAATATATACGACTGACAGGTAAGGCAAACAAGAGTACCTCAAGGTTTTGCTTCTGACGTGATCTAGAAGTTTCTGAAACTCCAGAGCTCTTAGAAGAAGTTGCACCATTAATTATCGAGTCAGCATGGATTGCGTGCGTGACACCACGAACCTTGAGCTTTACTGTTTTAACTTTGTTTTCATTTCCAAATGCATCTAAAATCACTCCTTTCTGCCTGGGACTATGACTCTCACCGTTCCTTCCATTACAGATATCTGCACTTCTTGAATCCAATTGAAAGGATTCCTTGACCTTGCTAGTGCTTTTCCAATTAGCAGGAGCAAGAACACCTTCACTAGCACGTTTACTGTTAATGACACTTCGTCCTTTATCCTTATTGGAGAATGCATTATCATACTCCTTGTTCCTTACATGAGATTTTTCACCTTCAACTTCAGTAACCAAAGAAGCTCTTGACATGCACTGATTAATATTAAATTCTTTCCTTCTAGAATAGGTATCATTCTCATCACTGGAGGCCTTACTCGCGTCATCTGAAGGCAATGTATTTGACGAGAGTGAATTATCATGATTGTCAATGAAGGGTAGTGCATCAGGCTTAGGCCGGCGAGATGCTTGAGTCCTTTTCTTTCTTGCAGCAGTTCCAATGCTGTCAAACCGAGCACTACTAAACTCTTCCATAAAGAAAAATTGTTCTACCCAATTGAATTATTTCTTACAATCAGACCATGAGATAAAGGGAGTTCACAGAAACCACAAGACCCAAAGACATGAAACTGCAGCAGCAAAAATATACAAAGATGGTAAGCACTTCACTTGAAAATTACGGGCAAACAACTAAACATGCATTACCTTTCTCTTGCAATAAAACAAACAAAGAGAACAGGTACATTATAGAAGCATGAAATATAAATGTTCGCCAATTACAGAAAGAAATAAATTAATTAACGCTATGAGTTGAAGAAAAAATACTTAATTTGAGCCATAGTGCCAGATATAAATTGAAAATAAAAATGATCAACAACGGCCATTGACAATTACTTGATTAAGGTATAATGAAGTATCATCAAGCTCAGTGATTATATATAACTGGATCCACATTGCAACATGCTTGATGATTTAAGCAACAAAAGTACGACGGACGAAACAAAATAAAAACATCAAACAGAAAAAGGGACCAATCAAAATCACCAATTGAAGAATAGACCCCTTAACATTCAAGTTGAAATCAAGAGTAAATCAACGAAATAACAAACAACAAAGAGCAAAATCCAGATGATTATCAATCAAACAAAACATAACCCATGAAAATAAACATGCTAAAATTCAGATACAAGCAATCGCACATTAATCAAGCCATAAAATCAAAATAACAAAAGACCCACCAAAATCAAATCCACAGTTGCGTTACCTCGAAGAAATTCGAAACCCAGACGACCACAAACGTTTTCCTAATAGAGAAGTAGAACAGAAGAAAAAAGAGAAACCCTTTAACCAGATACAAAGAAAATGCAGACAGAAGAGAAGAAAAGGACAGAGGTAAAGTGAGAAGAGAGAAAAAGACAATGATTCGGGTATAGAAATCAGTTGATAAAATTGGGATGTAGTGATGATTGGAGAGATAGATAGAGGAATTAGGGTTAGAGAAAGAAAGGCGAGAAGAATGATAAAAATGAGAGAAGAGGTAAAGAGGATGACTAATAATCGGCTTCTCGTTCTCCATCTTTTGGCTATTACCACACCTGCCCTGTGTTTTTTTTTTTTTTTTGGGTGAGTTGAGTTGTGTAACTTCGCTCGGGCGCCCAACTCGGTTGATCCAACTCAGTTTCTCTCTCTATTATTCTTCCCTCCTTTCTTCCTATCTCTATCTAAAGAGTTTTTCTCTTTCCTTTTATTTTCCCTCGTCTTCGAAACACGGATACGCTGCAAATGCATGTGTAGGTTAAGACGCTGCGCACCCTGCGGCTCAACTTAGTTTCTCACCTTTTTCATTACTATTCTAATCATAATTTTTCGCTCGCGTCGCATCCCTCAAACAGTCCAAAAATGAGAATAAAAAAAATTGACAAACATTTGACCAAACTATTTGTAGCTAATTATTTACATTTTTTTCTCAAAACACTTTTATTCTATATAGCACAAAACATAGTATAATATTTTCATAAAAAAAAAACAACAGATAGTATAGTTTTTTTTTTCAAATACATAGTATAATGTAAAAAACACAATATATTATTCGGAATAATCTCTACCAAAATCTATAATTTATTGTAGGATGTACAATTTCATATTTACTATTTTTTTTAATGTGTTGTAATGGACTAGTTGTTTAATTTTATAATATTGTAATAATATTACAAGTATATTAGAAAATAATTATTTTAAATAGAATATATTTTAAATTTAATAACAAATTATGTATATGAATTATAATAGTTTCCGTTAACACAACCTGATTTGTATTTATTTATTTTTTTAATTCATATTTTAGTAGGATAAATTAATTAAATAATTAAATATTATATTTTTAATATATTAGAATTATGAATATAAATCAAATTAAGATTTTGAGGGAATTTCATTTAGGTCCTCAGATTTTCAGCTAATATGTGATTTGGTTCTTCTGATTTGGTTTGAAAATTAAACGTTTCAATTATTATCATGTCATCTAACTGTGAGGTCCTTCATTTTATTTAACAAATAATATTTCAGCCGTTGGACAACTAAAAAACTCAAAAAAAAAAATTTAAGATACAATAATACCTTTGATGAATTAAATAAGAAATAATAAATATAAATTAAATTAAAAATTAATTTAACTAAAAAATACCGTTCATTCACATAAATCACCGTCTGCAACCCTTCATCTTCTCTCCCCGATTTATAGTCATCTTTTCCTTTTTATGCAAAAACACATTCACCTATAAGGTCCTTCTGTTAATTCAATAAAAAAATATTTTAGTATATACCATTGGTCAATTAAAAAGGCCAAAAAATTAATTTGTAAAATATAATAATACCCTTTGATGAACTAAATATAAATTAAATTAAAAAATTAATTTGACTAAAAATACACGTTGAATCACAAAAATCGTCACCTCCAACTCTTCATCTTCCCTTCCATCCACCATCTCCAACCTCTTCCTTTCTCTACCAAAACACCTTCATCTCTCCCCCACTTTCGTTCCCTTCATGAAGGATGTTTTTTCAGTTAAATTAATTTTTAATCTAATTTATAATTTATTAATTTTTATTTAATTCATCAAAGGATATTATTGTATTTTATAATTTTTTTTTTTTAGTTGACTAACAGTATAGACTAAAATATTATTTGTTGAATGGAAGGAAGGATCTCATAGTTGGACGGTAGGATATTAACAGTTTTAAAGCATAATTTCCAACTAGGAGAACCAAATCGCAAATTAACTGAAAACCTGAGTGGTTGAAAGAAATTCTCCCTCTAATTAATTGAGCAGTTTTCAAGAAATTTGTCTTGATTCTGACATCAGGATTTTGAGCCTCTACGCAAGAAATGCTTCAAAAATTTTGGGTAAGGAATGGAAGAAGAAGATGAGGAATTCGTTTCATGGAAATAGAAATAAAATTTAAATTTCTTAATTAAATTTATATGAAATATATCAATTTGGCATCCAAACACATATATATTAGCAAGCGAATTACATCAGAATTTTGAAGAAAAACACTCGAATTAATTATTATACAAATATACTCCCCGATCCAAATGAGAGTTTTTGAAAGAAAATACTATTATCAAGATAAATAACCAGTGCTTGAAAACCATAATTCCTATTAGCCTACAAAAGCAAAATAACACATAATATTATGAACCGATCATCTTCTTCTCCAGAAATACTGACAAACTCAAAATTCGACGCCGTTTAAGGCCACCACCAATGTGAGTTTTGGCTTAGCAGCGATTCCATTTTAACATAAACCACGACTGCTTCAGATGAAGGAGCTTTAGCGAAGGTTCCAGAATGCGAAGCAACAGTTTTATATGAAGTTTGCTGCGTTGGGGATTCTGCATGTCCCAATTTTCCTCTTTGGGAAACAAACTTGTACTGCCCATAACCAGAGATGTCGCGAATAGCTTCCCCACAGATTGAAAAAAGACATAAAAGAGAGACGACAACAACGATGGATTTGTTGATTCCCATGTTTATTTATTTATTTTTTCGAAATGTCGACTCTCTTTATTGAAGAAGTGGAGGCAGGAGTAGATTAATTATGAATTTGATTGGGTTGAGGATTTGGATTTTATAATTAAAATAAAAAAGGGGATGGTTTTGGATGATTAGCTAATTACCATCCAATTGGAACTTTTCTATTTTAAAAAGGCAATTAGTTCCATTTTTTCAATCGCTTGCTGTATATAGAGTATGCAAAATATAGAATTTTGAGGATTAAGATGAATCCGTTGTTGGACGTTAGGTTGTGGGCTGTGAAATCAAAAAATAGAAAATGTAATTAACGATTCTCAAAATTAACAGCAGCTAATTCTATATCGTTGACAATTTGTTATAGCAAGTACAGCCATGCGGATATAGTAGCCTAACAGAACAGTCTCATTGGACCATGAGGCCCTAGGTTTGAACCTCATATTCCCACTCCCCAATATCTGTAGTAAAGCCATGCATTCTAAAATTACAGTGCGATTCCAGTTCATTACCAAGAATTGTATCAGAACCACAACCCCCCTACAAGCAAAGCTTAATTTCAGTTCCCATCCAACATTGTTTTCAGCTCCTTCTCCAGCTGCGAGCTAAAAATGAATTTCAGCTAATTGGACTAATCACCAGTCCGGCAGTCCCCAATTATTATGAAAGAACTTTTTCCTCTAAAAGAAATTACTATGAAATAACTAGAAAGAAATAATTCTGAAATTGTAAAATCACTCGGAAAAAAACACCATAAAATATTGACGGAGGCAAGGAAAAATAAAATAAGATGAAAGCAAAGAAAATTAAACAGAACCCCTTAGATTAAAAAAAAAATCCAATAAGACAAAGCTAGAAAGTTTTATTTACAACATTTCGTCAACCATGTAGGAAAACCACTACCCTTTGGGAAAATTTTGCAGTGACATCCTACAAAGCTAAACCGAAAATAAATCCACGTTCCACCCCCCACCAAATCTATGCAATTTCCTCGTAGAATTCATTCCTTTAGTTTTTTGCCATCATTCATAGTGTAAACGTTCTGTCGAAGAAGGCTTTCAAATTAACTGAAGGCTCCATATTCCAGCTGCTACCTTTTTGCAAGCATTCATCGTCCTTCATGAAGATCTTCTGAGAAAACTGCTGTTCGAGAAATGTTGTCATTATCAAATGTGCTTAAGCCCGAGTAAGGACCTGAGGAAAATATTGATGATGTTCCATCAGACTCGAAGGTAGTAGATGATTGTCTCATGTTTGGTCGGGCATTGTTAGCCGACATGGAATCTTGATACTCTGTGACACGCTGAACCATTTTAAGTGACTGGACCACTTCACCCATGGTTGGTCGCTGGTTTGCTTCAGGAGCAACACAAGCTGCTGCAATAGTGCAAACTCGCACAAAATCTTCTTTTGGATATTTTCCCCCCAGCCTTGGATCTGCAAGCTCATCAAGCCTATCTTTGTCTCTAAGGATCGGTCTAGCCTGGAAATGCAATGCAATCGTGTTAACTCCTAATTTTATGTTTATACAATGGAACATTTTTCAATTATTACCAGTAAGGAAAAAGCTAAGGATTACTAACCCAAGTGACCAGATTTTCCTGCCCAGATGGCTGTGACATATCTACAGGTTTCCTTCCTGTCAGCAACTCCAGGAGGACAACCCCATAACTGTAAACATCACTTTTTACTAGTAAATGCCCGGTCATTGCATACTCAGGGGCCACATACCTAAACACCAAAGCCTCTCTATCAATGACAGAATAATAAAATAAATAACAAAACCAAGAAAAAAGTCGCTGAGACTGACCCAAAAGTGCCCATCACTCGTGTAGAAAGGTAGTTTGCTCTGCCTTCAGGTGCCTGTTTGGCAAGTCCAAAATCAGCAACCTTAGCGTGGAAATTGTTCTCCAGCAATATGTTGGATGCTTTGAAATCTCTGTGGATAACACAGGGTTGCGAGTCCTCATGCAGGTATGCAAGTCCTCTTGCAGCATCAAGTGCAATTTTCATTCTAGTATCCCAATCCAGAGGACAATTTACACCAAGAGGACCTGAAGCAAAATAAATGCAGCATCAGCATTACACCGCAGCATAAGATGTAACATGTTACATGAACTCAATTCAATTGATTAGTATTTTGTTGTGTAACTTGGCTTTGATCACTAGAGAATAATTTTCCATTCATCAAATGAGTCTATATCTCAACACATACACAGCCCCCAACAAAACATATATACAGAAAGAAAAATGTCCCAGGTGTAGTTACTGGATACCAGTTTTTCATTATACTGTGTTCATTTAGGAATCTCGGGCAGTGCATTTTAATTGAAATTTACTCAAAATTTATAGAAAACAACCAACTCCCAGAACCTCCTAGGAGGGTCTTCATTAAAGATTCATTATTCAAATTACCATGCAGCCAGGCCTCCAAGCTTCCATTTGGAACAAGTTCATAACACAGTAAATTTTGCGAAGAGTCACGGTTCGTATAGTAGCCCACAAGTTTGACAAGATTACGATGATGCAATCTGCTAAGCATCTCAACCTCAACCAGAAATTCTTTATCCCCTTGCTGCCCACCACTAGTAAGCCTTTTAATTGCCACAGCTGTACCATCACTCAAAACACCCTTGAAAACTCTACCAAACCCACCCTCCCCAAGGATGCTAGCAGATTCAAAGTTGTTGGTTGCTTCTTTAAGTTCTTCATAGGCTAAAAACCGTGTACTAGTAGGATGTGGAAGAGATCCTCCAGCTGGAACTGTTTCTACAGTCCTTAGCTTCACTGCAGATAACCAATAAAAAGGATCAAATGCTTGAAAAAAAACAATCAAAGGGTTTGACAACAACAACTGGCATCAGAATCGATTGAGTATTTACATTCATAAAATGCAATTAAAAACTTTAGTCTTGAGGAAAAGCATATAAAGGTAGGACATTATGTATGGCACATCCATGATAACAGCAAAATAAATTTATTTTGAGCACCAAACAACAAACGGTGGCAGCTTACATACATTTTTATGAGGGGCAACATTAACTAAATAAATAAAACTGGAGTTTACTTCATACAGAATACGTTCAGTGACTATGCAAGCTCTAAAGGTGTAACAGCTGATGCTGAGCTTTGTTCATCAGATATTTCTGAAGATTCATGATAAAATTAATAAGGGAGAAACAGAAATAAAACGTTGGACCTAGAATCAGAAATACCTGTTGCATGCAGAGATTGTCCTTTAGGCTTCCGTCCATGAAATGCACATGAGCATATTATAAGCATTGATATTATAGCAGTGACCACAATGCCAGCACCAATAGCAAGGATAAGAACTAAATTTGTATGTTTGCCTCTGTTCGAAGCGCTAAGCGATGTGGAAGCCACAGATTGCCGTGCTGGTGCATGCACAGGCAATGAAGCAACAGTAGGGGCTGTTCATGAGAAGCAAAGTTACTTCAACAGGGAAACAAGAAAACCATCTATATGATATCATCACAGTAAATATTTCTATAGGTTATCAAACATCAATTAAAAATAACAAAACTTAAAATAAGATATGGATGGATTTTTATTGCTTTTTCTTTATTATTTTATTTAGATATATACACCTACTGTATGATGTTATTGCTATTACCATTATAATTATTTAGACAGTAAGGCAGCGTGTCTTATCCAGAATCAATTAAGAAGCATGACACCAACACATAAATATAAGACAAAAAAATCCCACCAAACAAGGATAGACAGTAATTAATTTTTCTTTTAAAAGTGTGTTTACTTGGAACCCCAAATCCTTGTATAGGTAACTAATTTTTCTTTTCAATGTGTTGTTTTGCTTGGAATCCCAAATCCATTCATAGGCAAATGTCAACTTGCATGTGTTCATGTGATTCTAGAAGTAAAGCAAGCATTAGCCTTATCCCTGAATCTGCTCATTCTTTTCCACACATATGACAAAACTAGATGGCAAATTTAATAGTCACATAGGGTGAAATTCAAAGTATTTCATTTTGCTCAAAGCATTTCAACCCTTTAATTTAAAATCAGAAATACAAGTTATCACCAATACAGCCTTGACCTCACAACTCGATAACAATGTTGCAGTCATCTCCTTTATCATCCCCACAATTTTTTTTAATTCCACTGGATGCATTCTGTTTCATTGATTATCCATTTCTATGCCATCACATTATCACCACCATAGTTTACTTTGCTGGCAACCATGTTTCTCACTCATGGAGCAAAATGAGCATTAAACTTCACACATCCAAATACAAAAATGACACCACGGTCCAAATAGACCATTTACACATTTCACAGCCAACTAGTAATGAATACTGTAAATAATAAGAAAAGGAAATATTGTAAGCAGAAAGGGATGTGAAGCGAGCATCATTTATGTACCATTTACACATTTCACAGCCAACTAGTAATGAATACTGTAAATAATAAGAAAAGGGACATATTGTAAGCAGAAAGGGATGTCAATACACTACAACACAGCCAGCCCTCCTTAAGTCCCCCTCCACCCCACAATCCCCCACAGGCCCCTCATAAAAGAAAAGAAACACATGCCAGCATGCACAAATAGATTAACAAAACACATATATTGCTGCAGCTATATAATTTAATAATGAAATATATATATATATATATATATATATATATATATATATATATATATATATATATAAGAAAACTTCCTAATTGCTTTCAATATCACTTTAACATCTTAGAACAAAATTCACCTTGTGAAGGTGCTGGAGGTTCAAACCAGGTAAGATTGAGGAGTCTGTAATCACCCACAAGACTTGAGTCAAAATGAACCTTATGCAATGCCAGTGAAGAGTTTATTGAAGATACATCACGAGCAGAGAAGCTGATTCCCATATGAGGAGTAATGTCCATCGAGATATTTAATCTTGATAAGCTGAGCACATAAAAATTGATCAGTTCAATTTGAGAAACGAGCAAATGAAGCTGGGAAGCTAACTCTTGCAGAAATTTATTCCAGTTAGGATTTTGTGAGACATTCAAAAGGAGAAGATCGAGCTTTATAGGATAGACACAGTGGCAACCATGAGTCCCTCGTTTCAAAACCATGTCAGGCTTGCAACAATCTAGCAAAACAGGAAATAAATTCTAAAGTCAATACTAAGGTATATTCAGAATCATGAGTTTGCCCATTATGTGCACATTTGTTTGCAAGACAAGCAGCTAACTGGTAGTAGTTTTGAGTAGGAAGAAAAAATTAGTAGATACTTCCACCTCATCTTTCAAAATTAAGTACTTTGCAAATGAAATACGAAAGTATAGCTATAGAAATATGAATTCTATATAGTCTTACCAGAAACATATGGAGATAATGGTGGCTGAGCTAAACCAGTAGTATTTGCACCAGCACTGTATTGTGTTGGTGCAACATCTACTAATCCAACACCAGGAGGCACTAATGCACTTCTTTTCATCCATGGTTTTGACAAACGCGAACTGGCAGGGGGGTTACTAGAAGTTATTAGTGGATTGTAATGAGGAGGTTCAACAGGTGGTACCACAATTGATGGTGCACCAAGTGGGACTAAATGTTTTCTTGTGGGTTTACCAAATGGAGGCAAATTGGCTGGGAGGGGAAGATCAGGAACAGCTGGTGCAGATAAAGGTGCTCTACTTGGAGGTTCTATCCATTCATTGAAGAGTTGATTATTGACCAAATTGGCATCGGTGATGGAAATTACGTAACATGAAACAAGCAAAAGTTGCAGCAACAGACCACATATTTTTCTTGATACATCTGCACAGCATATTCAAAATAATTCAACTGTTGCCCTTCTAATTTTTCTCTAGAAACTGCAAGAAATAATTAGTTCATTCTGGAAGGTTTGGAATTCAATTGGCTCTTGAAAGTCATACAAGGCACTGAACCACCCCAAAGGCGTTTGAATGAATGTCTCAAGGACTTACAATCACGACCGCTGCAATATCATCTACTCAAATGAATCTAGAGACTCACAGTTTATGATTCTCAATTTCTCATAACTTTACCGCAATTAGGTCGATGTCATGGCAAGGGAAAACCTCGACCACCAAATTTTTTTTAAAGCAAAACCACTTGTCACATTAGACGATAAGGTTGAAAGAAATCAAGGATCGAAGATTAAGCAACAAAAATTAGCAATGCCCCTAACTCAACCTAAAATCACCATTTTCTCACATTACAAACTAAAATACCATAGACGAAACATAAGTTTCAATTTCCATTCTAAATTTTCCCAACTACCAAAAACAGTTCCAGTAACAAGTACTCCAGTTCAGTTACCACCGAGCAAAGCATAAAATAAATTCAAAGGAGGAAAAGAAAGTGGAAGAACAAGGTGATAGAACTAAAATTACCAGTGGTATTTGCTGCAGCAAGCACCGACATCACCGATGCCGTTGATTATTATAAAATTACACGTTAGATCTATGAGATTTCAGCCAATCAACGTCGAGATCACAATCTACAATAAGCGCAAGAATCCCAAACGAAAGCGAAGCACTATAAACAGGAGTTGTTAATCAAGGTAAATGAAGGAGGATCCAACAGTGGAGATATCAACATATAAACCGAAACACGGAGTTGATAACTCAGCGCCAAAACCTCCATTACTGAGCTAAATCGATGAAATGAAGGCGCAGAACTGGAGCTTACTGTGAAAGAGGAAAAGAGACAGAGAAGCTTGTTGTTATGACTGTTGGTAGAGATATAGCGTTAGTTTCTTTCTGTCAGTAGTATTGAAGAAGCTTTTGGCGTTTCTTTAGGTCTTTGTAATGGAATTTTTATTTTTATTTATTTTATTTTTGTTTTGTTTTTACTTTTTTCCATCGATGGATTGTGAAAAGCAGGAATGGGCGCTGTCTTTTATTGATGTCTAACGTGCGCCGTTAACGGTAAAAAATTTGACTAATTTGCTCAGTCGAGCGTCATCTGAGTAGATTCTCTACGGTGCTGCACATGTTTATTATGTGGACCACCAAAGCTTATGGGATTTAAACGACGTCGTGTAAACATTCTATTTATATACATCTAAAAAGGCAAATGAAAGAAAAATACTAATGCATCATTGGATTTCTACATAATTACTATTAAATTCCTATATTTTTTCTCTATTGAGCTAATAAGTCCTTGTGTTCACTTTTGCAATTTTTCTATAGAATATCAAAAAGATAAAAAAAAAAAAAAATCTATGACCTATAGTTTGTTACTCAGTTAGTAACGCATGCTGAATTTGTGAAAAGAGCTACGACTTTGAACTCCATTAAATAACTTGAAACTAAATTAATCCTTGTATATGGACTTGAGATACCAATTGTTCATCCATGAAATAAAAATTTGTTGTTATAATCATTTTTAAGATATAATAACTCATTGTAATATTTTTAAATGACATTTTAAAAATGTAAGAACACATTAGTCTTTTCATAAAGTTAAAAAAAAATGAAAATTTACAAAAACCTCTCTAAATTTTATCTATATTTACATTTTTCTCTCTGCTTTTTTTTTGGACAAAAAAATATCCCTGTTTTATAATTTTGTTGACAATAAAGCCCTTCTGTCTATTTTTTCTGTTAAAATAACTATTAAAGGACCAAAATATAATTTTATGGGACCATTTGAAAAAACGCAATAAATGAGGGATTATAATGAAATTTTACGTACTGTTCATCTTCTTCTTCCCTTTTCTCTCGTCCGTTTTGAGTCGCCGCCGTCGACCAGTTCTCTTCAACCCACTAACAATCTGTTTTACAAAATCTCTTTTGTTCAAATCGATGATGAAGAACTGATTTTCGATTTTCCTATCGTCACTACTCTCAATCGAAACAAAGGTGAAAAAAATGAACTGATTTTCGATTTTCAATTTTGGCCACTTTCATATTGCAATCCTTCGCTGCGGCCCTCGCGTCCTCCGCCATAAGCGACCAACCTAGGATCTGAGGGTACCAGTTGAAAGCTCTCACGTTAGTGAGTTCTCCGATGCCCTCAGACCATCCATTAGATAATCGGAAGCCAGCGAAAAGTTCAGTCGAAGATCTGGATCGCCACCCCTGCAAAACAATTTGCCTCGACTTTCCGTCGAGCTCCAACTAAGATTCAGTTGGTTTCCAGTCAAAAATCATCTTTCCAACTCGTTAACGATGAGTTTCAACAAGGCAAGCACAGCAACTGTCATAGCAGTGGCGGCTCAAACGGACGAGAGAAAATGGAAGAAGAAGATTAACAGTACGCAAAATTTCATTGTAGTCCCTCATTTCTTGAGTTTTTTCAAAATGTCCCATAAAATTGTATTTTGATCTTTTAACAGTTATTTTAACAGAAAAATAAACAGAATGACTTTATTGTCAACGGAATTATAAAGCATATTTTTTTTGTCTAAAAAAAAAGATAGGGAGAAAAATGTAGATATATGTAAAATATAGGGAGATTTTTGTAAATTTTCTAAAATATATATATATAATAAAATTACTTAGTTTTACAAATATTAAAAGATTGTAATATTATTAATTAGAGTGTAATTTGGTTGATATTTCTATATTTTATGAAAATGGTAAAATGTGAGGTTTTGAGTTTGCTTCCTCTTTCCTACTTCGCATATTAACACTAATTTAATATTATGATCTCTTGCTAAATAGCCTTGAAGTATTTTGCAAATTATGGCCTTTGGTAGATATTTGGGATGTAACTTAAGATTTTATGGATTACTAAAAACTAACAAATAATAATTCTAATTTTAAACCCAGCAAAATATATATAAAGAAAAAGGAAATATTTACAAATAAGTTCATAAATTTTTAGAATCCTTATATTTAATGCATTCTCTTTATTCAAAAGCACACAAACTTAAATATCAAAGTGAACACAAATTATCCTATCTATTTGCTAAAGTTAGGTATAGAAGCACACAAATACTATTTTTTTACTCATCTAGTATTATTTCATTATTATTTATATTTACTGGAAGAGAAATTAAAGTTATTTATTTTTCAATATTTTATTTTAAATCAAACGATTAGTTTTTCTTACTTTCAACGAATTCAGCTTTTTGAATATACTTGTAACGGAAAGATACCTTAATCCTAAATTCTTTTACCATTTTTCTATACTTAATAAAAAGAACAAACTCAAGTTTAAATAATTAATCGAAAAAATTACGATCAAATCCCTAAGTTCTATAATAAATATGGGTTCTTATGTTTTTCCTATGTTACACTATAAGGTCCTTTTGTCTATTTTCCATCAATTTTTCCGTTAGAATGGTTGGATATGAAGAAGACAATCAAGTTTCATTTTGATCCTCCAAACTGCGAAGAAGATGCACTTTAGTCCTAATTATATTTATTTGTTTAATGAATTTCATTTAATTTATTTTAATTATATAACTAATTAAAATATAATACCTTATTATTAAAATAAATTAAATACAATTTATTAAATAAATTTAATAGAATTAGAAATAAAGTGCATCTTCTTCATAAGTTGGTATAATCACAATGAAATTTTATTTTCTTCTTTCTCTCCTAATTATATTTATTTGTTTAATGAATTTCATTTAATTTATTTTAATTATAAATCTAATTAAAATAAAATACCTTATTATTAAAATAAATTAAATACAATTTATTAAATAAATTTAATAGAATTAGAAATAAAGTGCATCTTCTTCATAAGTTGGAATAATCACAATGACATTTTATTTTATTCTTACTCTTGACAAATGACCAAATTATAAATTTTCCAACCAAATTAATGGAAAATAGAGATAAGAACCTTAAAGTATAACAGATAAAAAATATAGGGATCTCGTTATATATTTTTCAAAACTCAGGGATCCAATCATATATTAACACAAAATATAGGGACTGGATCGTAATTATTCCTAATTAATATGCAAACTAAATTAAGCATGTATAAACTCAATTACGTCAACGGACCTCATGGCTGGCTATAGGGCTTGTTGGCAGGTTTAGTTGATTAAAAGACGATCAATTTGGACCCAACCATTGATGCGAAGCAAATTTCGAATTGGTCACTTATGATTCATTGAATTTTCTTTCTTGAGTGAAATTAAATGCGTTGTTTAACCATAGACAGAGGGCCTAGTCTACTACTTGTTGTTCGTTGGAGTGTATGACCCTTATTTCAGGCAAGTTATTATTGCAATTAATTATCATAAATAGTAAGTAAGAAGATGATGATGTGGCATTGTGTGTTGCCGTTAATCTCCACTCCAAATATCAAATCTCCAATTGTGGGTCTCCCAATTATTAATTAGATAAAGACATGGGTTTTGAGGGAGTGATGCGTAATATGTTGGCAAAATACGTATGAAATTGAGGTATCCAATACAATATTTTTGGGGTAAACTACACACTTTGATTTGTCCACAAGTAATGAATTGACACCTTTCGCAAATTTGGGACACAGAAATTTATGTACGTGGGACACATGTCATTTTCTTCATATCCACTTTAACCTTTTAGTAGTTTATCTTTTTTATAGTTTTTTTCACCATCAAATTTATTATTATTATTATTATTTTAACAAACCATCAAATTTATTAAACAATGAAAAAAGTGTCCAACTAAATAAGTTTTATATATTAAGCATTGGCCCAATTTTTTAGAATTAATGATTAGGATTGTTTGGAAGGGGTTTCTTTATTAATCGCATTTTGCACTGTTGTTTGGCCCTTTTTGTTTTGCTTTCTTTTCGTGGATACCCGTTTGGTGTAAACCTATTATTATGTTATTAGTTGTACGAGTACTATCTTTTCTTTTTTAAATTCTTTTAATTTAGATCACACAAACAAAAAAGGTAAATCAGCGTCTATGTTTCTTCTTTTTTTCCCTCAACTAAATTAATATAGCAAATTAGTAAGTTATGTATAAAAGTCATAATAAACCCCTTTTTTGCAATTTCACCTAACTCTAGTAATCCTTTCTATTCTATGGGTATGGTATGTAATTTTAACATGTTTTGGAGGACACAACTTGGAATTTTTAGGCACTAATTTTTAGGGTTGTGCATTAAATCCACTACAAAGTCGTTTAAGAATGTTTAGTACAATATCAGTTCAATTTATTAAAAGAAAAAATTTGTGTTTCGGTTGCTACTTCCTATGATAATTTATTACTATCTCTATATTTGTAAATTGTTTATATATATATATTTTTTGGGTATATTTTTTAATTTTTTATTTTTTTATTTATAGTAAGTTTTGTAATTATTTATTTATTATTTTTTATTGGTATTGGTGAAAAAAATAAGTTTTTTAAAGGATTATTGTTTATTATTATTTATGCATTAATATTGGTAAAAAGCTGATTTTATTGATATTGATAAAAAGTGAATGTAAAAAAATGAAAAAAATAAAGGTAGTATGATTTTTGTTTGTAAACGTTATTAGTATTGCATATAATAATCATTCCCACAATTTTTTTTTCATACCAAAATGAATATATTTTAAAATCCATTTTCCATTTTTTTTTCCCCAAAAATCCATTTTCCATTTAATTTTATGGATAAGTAATTGTTATAATAAAAGAATTTGTAGAAAATATGCGCACAAGCACAACTAAATAGCATGAAAAAAAAAAAGAAAGGGGTATGCGATTGGTATGATAAATCTTGATTTCAAATTTTGTGTCCTACTTGATGGCCTTCATTCGTAGGGCCCATGGATATCATTTAGTCTCTTGCACCTAACTCTTCTGCACTGCACATACCAAACTATTTATTGTCAGATAACTATCTCCACAATTAAAATAATTAAGATAGAGGTGTGCAAAACCCAATCCAACCGATTGGTCCGACTGAACCGAACTGAATAGTTCGGTTCGGGTCCCAAACTTATTTCAGTTCAATTCGGATGATGAAATTTATGCATTTTTGGGTTTCGGATTAGTCGGTTCAACCTAATAAAAATCAAACCGAACCAACCAAACCAACCCATTTTGATCATTAAACTATGCCGTTTTGTGCTTGAACCCAACAAAACCTAACCTAACCCGTCCTTCTTTCTTATTCTTCGTCTCTTTCCATTCCAATCAGCCGCCCCTCCTTCTCACTTCTCTCCCTTCATCTTCGTCTTCTTCTTCTCTCCGCTGCCGTCGCTGCCCCCACCACCACCACCTCTTCTCTTCCACAGCCACCACCTCTCTTCTCTTCCACCGCCACCCACACCACCTCTGTAAAATCCTAAAAATAATAATTCTTGATTAACCCAAATAAGAAAAAGGATTAAGTTGTAAAATGGAAAATAAATTATAATAATGAAATATTTAAGGAGATTAATTTAATTAAATGGTTAGAAAATAATTAGATTGAATAATTTGCAAATTGGTAAATTTTTACCACATGGGGT
>CATIWJ010200033.1:0-22740 GCA_949640765.1 Croton laevigatus
CATTAATACCCTTCCTTCAAGGTAAGGCACCTACCCTTCAACACTTTGTGGGGGTGCCCTTTAAACTATCTCTAGATGATATCTGCCATCATCTTATACTATATAATTCTGTCTCCATTACTAATTTATTAAAATTTTAGGGTTTTTTAATGTTCTAAAATAACTGAGATTTTTAATATTTTTAATTTAAAATAATTATACCTTTTATTTTGTAATAGATATAATTTATTTACTGTGAATGTAAGATCCATTTTTTATAAATTTCAAATAATTTAGGAACGTTATATGGAAATTGGGAAGCATGTTAAGGGCTGAGAGTATTTGACCGGTGGAGGTAAGTGGGCACTACGACAACCGGTGGGAAATGGGAAGGAAAGTGCAACTACTGTCGTCGCCGTAGCAAAACCGGCGACAACCGGTTATTGCGGAGGCTTGCCTGTTTGACTTACGTATGTGGCAATAGTCACAGTTTCCAAGGCATTTTAATTTCTTTTTTCAAAGATCTTATTTTTAAAACCTTTTACTTTTTATATATATAAATAAAAAATAAAGTGAAATGAAAAAAAAAAAAATCAAGAATTTATCCTTTCTTCGGCGGAGATGACCGTTGATTGCGGTTGGAATAAAGCGTTTTGTCATGGGACCCTGTTTTTTGACCGCATCTTGGTTTGTCATTTTCTATTTTTTCTTTTCTTGTAAAATATATTAGTTTTATTATTATAAATATAAAATTTTACTACTGATAGTACAAGTAATAGGACAAAACAGTCCATAAATTTAAGAAGATTTTACATAACTGCCACGTAAACATTCACCACCTTGTAAAACAAATTATTTTAACCGGGTATTGTCGGTGACATTAAAATAAAATTAATTGAAATGCTTCCATTTAAGGAATATTTAAGTGATGGGCGACGGAGAGGCTATTTGGTCTCTGGTCGACCTGTCGGTGTCCGGAATCACCGGTTACAGGTCAATATTATGCGACTTTGACCTTGAAATTATAATTATTAGTGGTTTCGAAATTTTAAATTTACCGTTAATATGTAGTCTTATAAAATTATTATTTCAACACTAATAACTTGTTTAACTAACCAATTACTCATTTTTTTTATTGGTTCAAAATAAATTAAATATTGTACTCAGCATAAACCACCAGTTAATTTTATGTAAAATGAATTTTACCATTGATTTCCGAGCTCTATATCCAAACGGATTGAATTTCAATTGTGTTTGAACTCGTTCAAGAAATGAAATCTATGGAAATACTTGGGCGGCCAATCAGGTCAGGTTGGGTCGAGTTCGTGTTCGGATCAAGTATAATCGGATTGACTACTTCTCAACCCTAATCTATTGAAAATTTAAATCCTAACTTGATCTATTCAGGTAACTTGAACCTAACCTTAACCTATTAGACCTGAATTGTAATTGTTTATTTTTGTAATTAGGCTTTAATTGAGTTAGACATATCACTTTTTGGTTGGACAAGTTAATCGTAATCGGGTTAGACAAGTCATTTTCAGGTCATTTTCGACGTCGTTTTATAATCGGATTAGACATGTCATTTTCGGATTGAAATTTTCAACCTTAACTTTACCCATTTAATCTCGGTCGGATTCGGATTGACCCATTTAAATAAACGGGTAGAAAATCTCAGCCTTTACTCTCTATTTTTAAATCAGGTCATGTTAGTCTTTGCTAGCCTACAAAATAAGCTAGTCGGTTAGTATTAATGTGTGTCAATCCATCTATTGATATTGAGCCAGGTTAGATTGTGATTGTAGTTAAATATATTGTTCAGCTTAAATATACTACCTCCGTTTTTATGATATGTTTACATTTCCGTTTTTGGGTGTTTTTTTGATTTATTTACATTTCCATTTATAGTAAGTTTTGTAATTATTTATTATTATTATTTTATTGGTATTGGTGAAAAAATAAATTTTTTTAAGGGTTAATAATTGTTTATTATTATTTCTATATTAGTATTGGTGAAAAATGGATTTGCATTGGTATTGATGAAATAGTAAATGTAAAGAAATAAAAAAAAACAGAGGTAGTAATAAGCACTTGTTGATTAAGTGCTAAACTTAACATAAGTCAATTACATGAGTTAAAAAATAGACCATCACTTTCAAAAATAACTACAATTAACCTATTATAATAAATATTAATGATTATTGTGGCTTGTCAAATTATTACTTTAAACCTCATAATACCAATCAACAATTTACAAGCAATAAAGTTAGTAAAAAATTAACATGTGATTTATAATTTACTTAATTGGGTTAAATTGAGAAACAAATACCTTTTTAATTACAAAATGGTTGAAAGAAATTAATGTACGGTTAATCAATAAAACATAGGAACAAAATTAGATCATCTTCTTAATGTACATTAGTCATTCATCAATTATGACAAGGCACCTTCTTCACATGTTATGATGGAGATCACATGTTTCATTTTTGTCTTTATTTTTATTTTTATGCAACAAAAAATGACGAATATTAATTTATAAATTGCGTTTAATTGATTGGTATAAATCTATCTGTCAAATTATAAAATAAATTACAACTCACAACTATATACATATTCAATGTAGAAAATAATATTTCATGTTATTTATTGTTTAATTCATATATTACAGTAATTTTTTTTTAAATTTACAGCATGCCATTAAAAGTTAATACTGTATTAAATTTGTTAACTTTCATCTGTTAATTATAATTTGTATTCTGAAAATAACATTGCAGTTAGTCAGTAAATATATAAACAAAAAATTAATGTAAAATGGTTAAAAAAAAATAATTTGAGAATGCAATTAAAAAGCAAAAAAAAAAAAAACAATAGTCTTAGGGGGCATTATTGGATTTAGCATAGGACATAAAAGAGACAGCCTTCAGAGCTTTTTGACTCTTCTACTGTTCCTCTTTTTCGCTTTTCTTACTTTAGTAAATTCTTAGCCTCTTTGCTGTCATCAATCCTGCATTTGTTCCCATAATATTTTTAATAATTTATTTTTTCAATAATTTATTTTTTCTTATAAGTGTAATTTTCAATATAATTTTACTCTCAAGTCTCTCGGTATTTGAATTCGATCTACATTCTTTTCTCGCATGAACATAGAGTATCTTAATAAAAAAAACTGAAAAATGTAATGTAGTTTTTAAAATAAAAAAGGGTAATGTAAATAGTCTATGCAATTAAAATACATTAATTAATTAACTCTTTCCAAGAAAACACTTTTTTCTAAAACAGATAGAGTATATTCATACATTAGTGAATTGTGGAGTATCATTTATAAGGCAATTAAATTGAAATATGATTCACTAATTAAGAATATCATCCCCAAATTATAATGCAATTTTCCTACTTTGGCTAGTTAATTAAATAACCTTTCATATTCTTAAATCATCTAAAAACACAATTTTGGATAATTAATTAATTAATAAAGGGCCATAAAAAGGCAATAATAAAACAAACAAACTGAAAAAAAATATTAAAACTTCTTTTACGATTCCAAGATTCCGAGGCCCTTTCCTCTATTTTCAATGCAGATTTTGTACCAATTTTTTAAAATTATTTATTTTTAGATTAATATTTTGGATCACAATTTTGCATAGAAATTTTATTTAGATAGGAATATTGATATGAATCTTTGGTCCAATTTTTTATCATTGCAGATTTTTTGCCATTTGCTTTTTTTTTTTGTTTTGTATGCTACTTTATACTATAACTTAATTCATTTTTAGTTATATTTTATACCCTTTCCATTCGTGTAAGAATAATATATACGTAAAATTATTATATAAAAGTTTTGAAACTCTCAATAATCTTGTAAAACTCGAGTTTAGATTAGTTGGCGTTATACGGTTTCATTTGCGGTACTGATTAGATTTTTTTTTGCTTTCGAAAATGGTACTAATTAGATCAGATTATAAAACAAAGAAATTGTATCAAAATTTAGACCGTTAATAAGTAAGACATAAATTTTTTTTTAAAAAAAAAACCGTTGGTTCCTTTCTTGTCTTCCTGCTGAAATACTATGTATGTACTTAAAAAAAGGGGTTTGGTTTATGGAGCAGTAAAAATTGAATACCCACAAGAACATTAAATCCGCACCGACCGACCCTTGCAGTGAAGTGCCAAAGGACACCCACATGACTATGTTCTTTCCTCAACTGTATTTCAGTCTTTCAAAAAATAAAAATATTTATAATTTTAATTATTAAATAAATAAATAATTCTTTTAATTTCTGCCTTAATTGAGCTCTGCAATTTTCTAAGCTCTTTACTCCTCAATATATACTGGCTTCACTTCCTCTGCTTTCTCTCAGTCCTGAACTCTCTCCTCTCTTTCTTCTTCCTCTTTTTTCTGTTTGATTTATCAGAAAATTTTAACTGATAAATCATACCCACATTGCCATTTCCCTTAATTAGTATAAATTTAGTATCTTTCTTGCATTTTGTAATTAGCAAAAACTGATCTATTTCATCATGGTGAAGCTTTTCAAGCTTATTTCAATGGCTCCTCTGTTTTTCTTCCTCCTTTCTTTTCTTCCTTCTTTAACCTTAGCTGGTGGTCATAACTATGGTGAAGCTCTTAGCAAAAGCATTCTTTTCTTTGAAGCTCAAAGATCTGGTTATCTTCCCCATAACCAAAGAGTCACTTGGCGATCTAATTCCGGTCTAAATGACGGAAAAGCTAGTGGGGTATGCTTATAAATAAATAAAAAAAAATTTAAACTTTACCTTCATTTCTTAAACATTTTGCCTTAAAATTTATGTGTATTGTTTGGAATTTTCAGGTGGATCTTGTTGGTGGGTACTATGATGCAGGAGATAATGTGAAATTTGGATTACCTATGGCTTTTACAGTGACTATGATGTCTTGGAGTATTATAGAATATGGTAAACAAATGGCTGCTAGTGGTGAACTTGGTCATGCTATGAATGCTATAAAATGGGGTACTGATTATTTCATCAAAGCTCATCCTCAACCTAATGTTCTTTATGGAGAGGTAAATTTTTTTTTCATTCCAATTTTGTTTTTTGGTCTTTGAAGAATCAAAATTATTCCTTTTTTTTCCTGCTCAACTTGTTAGTGGAAATTGAACTTTTTTCTACCAAATTGTAGAATATATTCTTTTCAAATTCAAAGTAGATAGTTTTGTTTTTTCTTACTTGTAAAAAAAAAGGATTAATTTACTTCTCAAATTGGCATTTTTTTGTGTAAAGTTTGTAACTTTAACTATTTTCTTGAAACCCCATTAATAACTTTTTTTTAATTTCATGATTTTGTTAATAAATTTCGCTTTCTAATTGTCCTTTTCAAGGGAAATCTTATTATTATAATAATTAATTAAGTACTAATCATGCATTTTTATGTTTTTTTTTTGTTGGTTTAGGTTGGAGATGGTAACAGTGACCACTACTGCTGGCAAAGACCAGAAGACATGACTACTGATAGACGGGCTTACAAGATCGACCCAAGTAATCCCGGGTCGGATCTCGCTGGTGAAACAGCCGCCGCAATGGCTGCTGCTTCCATCGTTTTCCGTCACTCTAACCCCGCTTATGCCAATGAGCTTCTTTCGCATGCATATCAGGTAAAATTCATTAATTAATCTAATTACTGTTTTAATTTTTTTTCACTGTGGCGTTTGTTTCGTGTTTGTTCAACTTCAACGCCATTTTCCGTGCAAGCGGTTCATCTTGTCGGTACAGTGCGACTGTAACTGACTCCAGATTGGTTAAGCGGTATTTCAGTGTAATTTTTTCATGTTTTGGATGGCGTAGGTTAGCACCTATTAATGGTGTAGTAACAGTAGGTAGGCACTACAGATACAATTTACTTGCCTTGCCTTATATGTCAGGCTGGTCATTACAATTTGGCAGCGTAGGATAGTAGTGCATTTATAACTGAACTAATTTATAGTGCTTGGTCCACGGTGGCGCAAGTTAGCGAAATACTGGTCTAATTTTAGATTTTTATTAATAAATTGGAAAGCAATATTTAAATAACATAAGTCTAGCTCATCTAACAATTTTAACAACATTCCAAGATTCAAAGTCTAGTGTGTAAAATGAAAGAGTGAGTATTAGTGATTTGAAGTCTAGCATGTGAAATGAAAGAGTGAGTAATTTAGTGGTAAATACTGTGGAACTTAATTTTCACTTGTTTTGGTCTAGCGGCGTATATGGATTTGTCGATAGCTTACAAGGGTAAATTATTTTACTGTCGAACTTAATTTTCACTTGTTTTGGTCTTTGCTTCATATATGGACTTGTTGATAGCTTGTGAGGTTAAATTATTTTTTTATGAAAAAATTATTGAAATTTGGTTATTTTGCTCCCCTAATCACATCTTATTTGTAAATTAATGGAAAAAAAAAAATGAAATGCACGAATAAAATCTTTGGCCCCTAATCACATTCGAAGAAAGGCACGAATCCTGTAATTACCAAAAACTGAAACAAAAAAGTGAACCATGACTATGTACCAAACGGTGCCGTTTTATCTCTGTAATCTTATGCACGAATAAAATCTTTCGGCGCACATTTTGGATCATGGATGGATGGGATTGAAGTGGTAACGCTTTTTCCGTCTATCACGCGTATAGTCTGCTGACCGTACAGATTTGTCTGTACCCGCAGATCTAAACCGTCCACGTGTTCCTACCCTTAAATAACGGAAGTAGTTTTTAGTTAGTACTGCTACCGCATCGTCTCTCACGTGAGAACACTGTCGGTGGTGGTTCTTTGGTCCAAACTCCTAACTCGGTATTTTAATTTCCAACTTACCCCTCAACTTTCATTAAATTACATGAATTGCCACTGATTTTTTTTTTCTTTCTTTTTTTTTTTTTACAGCTCTTTGATTTTGCTGACAAGTACAGAGGAAAGTATGACAGCAGCATTACTGTCGCACAGAAATACTACCGGTCAATTAGTGGATATAATGTAAGAAAATCCCCTTTTTTGTTTTGAAAATTACTAGTTAATTAGATGATTAATCAAGTTAAAATTTGGTTTAATTAATTTTGTTTTGGGAAATTACAGGATGAGTTGCTATGGGCTGCTGCTTGGTTATATCAAGCATCTAACAATCAATATTACTTGAACTACCTTGGTAAAAATGGTGATTCTATGGGTGGAACTGGTTGGGGAATGACTGAATTTGGTTGGGATGTTAAGTATGCTGGAGTTCAAACTCTTGTTGCCAAGGTATGGGATTAAAGTTCAGAACTGATGTTCGTAAAATTGATCGTTTTATGAGTTTTAAGATGAATTTGATTACAAACCCTTGAACTAATTGATCTCAATTAATGTTTTTCAATTGATTTTAGTGGACTGATTTTGTGTTTATTGGTACTTCTGCTTGCAGTTCTTGATGCAAGGCAAAGCTGGTCACTATGCGCCAGTTTTCGAGAGGTACCAACAGAAAGCTGAGTACTTTATGTGTTCTTGCATTGGAAAAGGTAGCCGGAATGTTCAGAAAACTCCCGGTGGTCTCGTTTTCCGGCAAAGATGGAACAATTTGCAGTTTGTCACAAGTGCTTCTTTCTTGGCTACTGTTTACTCTGACTACCTAGCTTCTGCTGGTAGAACAATGAGATGTTCTTCTGGCAATGTTGTGCCAGCTGAGCTTCTCTCTTTCGCAAAATCGCAGGTAACTTAAATCAGAACCGCAACGCTAATTTAAATTTTATGGTCACAGCAAATGATCTGATATATGAGCTTATGCAATGTGTTTGACCCTTTTAGGTGGATTACATTCTTGGAGACAACCCAAGAGCTACAAGTTATATGGTTGGTTACGGAAACAACTATCCACGACAAGTTCATCACCGAGGTTCCTCAATTGTTTCCATTAAGGTTGATCCTAAATTTGTCAGCTGCAGAGGTGGGTATGCTACTTGGTATACCAGAAAAGCCAGTGATCCTAATCTTCTCACTGGTGCTATTGTCGGTGGCCCTGATGCCTACGATAACTTTGCCGACGAAAGAGACAATTATGAGCAAACAGAGCCTGCTACTTATAACAATGCTCCTATTCTTGGCATATTGGCTAGACTAAATGGTGGACATGGCGGATATAACCAGCTTCTTCCAGGTAACATATTGTTCATTCTTCTGCTCTTTTTTATTCCATTAAATTCGAAAACTCGATTTTCGATTTCTTGTAATATAACATTTGATCATTTGCTTATGAAAAACAGTTGTTGTTCCTGCTCCAACTCAACAAAAACCACAGCCAAAACCACAACCACAACCGAAAGTAACTCCTGCTCCAGGTATTTTTCTTGCTTTTTTCATTTCCAATGGATATTTTCCCTCTAATAATGTTAGATTTGGACAAGATTATCTAATTTTGGTGAATTATTTATTCAGCTTCAAACACTGCACCGATTTCCATTGAACAAAAGGTTACAACTTCATGGAATGACAAAGGAAGAACTTACTACAGATACTCCACCATTGTAACCAACAAATCTGCTAAAACTTTGACTGATCTCAAACTTTCAATATCTAAGCTTTATGGTCCTATCTGGGGTCTCAACATGTATGGAAATTCTTACTCTTTCCCGGCGTGGCTGAAATCTTTACCAGCAGGGAAAAGTCTTGAGTTTGTTTATATTCATTCAGCCAGTGCTGCAGATGTATCTGTTTCAAGCTACACATTGGCCTGAAAGAACAGAAGAAATATATAAAACAACAAAGTTGGCATAGCATATGGGTTATAATATAAGAATTGTGCAGCTATACAAAATTTCCATTCCAGAAAGGTCTTTTTTTTAACCTTTTCACATCTTTTTTCTAAACTTGGGTAAATCGTGTTGATTTGGTTATCTGATTAGGAGCTTAGTCAGTAATTTTTAGGTTAAATAAGTGTCTTTTGAGAGTGAGTGTTGGAGGAAGAAAGGAGCGAAGAGACGAATTATAAAAAAGGAAGTGCTCATCCTCTTTCTTTCCTCCATTTCAGTAGCTTACTATGTTATATAGAAATATATGTTTGATAGATGAAGAAGAAGAAGAGTGTTGATGTGGGAATGTTCCAGAAAGAAAGAAGGGCTTTTCTTTAATAGATTTCAGGAATTTCTGTTCTTTTTTCTTCTTTGTACTTGGAAAACAGATCTGGTTATTTTCTTTTTCTTTGTATTTTGTTGTTGTAAGCTCTGCAACTGCAACAATTTTTAAAAGTTTCCCATATGAAAAATATAGTCTCTTGCATTATATTTTGTTCTTTCTTGCTGTTTCTCCTGTTCAAGCAGCCATTTTTGCTCTTTCTCCACTTCTTTAATACTCTGTTATTTCATTTTTCATCAAAGAATTGAAACTAAGACTTCGAAATATATAATGTAATGAAATCGAAATGAAATTGTGCCCAACCCACAAGATATATTATAGAATTAGAATATTATGTAATCGCAAAGATACAGAATAGATTTATGGATTTGGAAGACAATGTAATCGCCGTTATATTGTACCATTAACAGTACAGAGTTGGTTTTTCTGATCTACATAAAATACATGCGGATTATAACATAATTGTCACATTGCAATAGAATCAGAATAATTTAAACAGTATCATTTACCCTTGGGTTTTAAAAACACTTAAAATTAGCTTGAAATTGCAGATTTGTGATGATCAACTTGGCTGGTCTTTCATTTGCTAAGGATACAACAGTACAGAGCCTCAAAAGAGCGCAAAAAAGAGAGGAAACGAACATATAAACAAAATTGAAGTACCAAAACAGGAAAGAACAGGCAAACAGAAATTGTTTCTAGTTAGAGGAGTTGTTGAGTTCAACTACTATAACACTGATGTTATCTTTGCTGCCCCGAGCCATGGCTAATTCAGCTAGCAATGCTGCAGCTTCCGCAGATGTTCTTCCGCCGAATTCACTGAAGAATTTCCTCCTCTTTATATGTCCATCGAAACATTTCGCGACGATATCACAGGCAAGTTCATTAGAAACGACATCCCAGAGGCCGTCAGAAGCTATTACAAGAAACCCATCTGATTCGCTTCGTTCAATTACTGTAACTTCTGGTTCTGATGAAACAAATGGCTTCAAGTATTGATCACCTGCATAATAATAATTCAGACATCCAGTAACATTTTGGTCAGTTAAAAAAAAATAATTATGGATTCGATAAATCACGATAAATCTCAATTATACTGCATTACAACTTAAACCGAGTGGTGCATCATACCTATCGATCTTGAAGTGCCAAGAACACCTAGGACACGGCTACCATACCAATCGATGACCTTTCCGCCAGCTGCTTCTACCCTTTCTCGTTCATCTGGTCTGTCGGGCTGTATACATAACCAATAATATTATACTATGAGTTGCTGAGTTGGTCATGGTGGGTCACACCAACTATGAGTTGGAGTTGCTGAGTTGGCCATGGTGGGTCACACCACTATGAGTTGGTGTCGTGCCTTCACTATATAATTAGTTAAGCAACAAAAATTATTATTATGTTTCCTTAAATTATTTCGCACATTAGTAAGTTGTTTATTTATGGTATCTCATCAGTTTATATTTCAGTAAAAGAAGATCCACAACTTATGTTTTTGTTCTTAATTACTACTACGGAGATCGAAAATGAACTAATATGTCCAAAAATATAAATTGTTTTAATCAAAAGAACAGACCGGTAACAAACTAATATGTTTGAAGAACAATATAATTTATGTTATTTCAATATGTTCATTTATAGTTACCGTTAAAAAAAAGGGGTTTCATTTATAGCTATATTTTTTATAGTTTTGAGAATGAAAGGATGAAAATCACTAACACTTCAACTTACCATCTCCATCCCAAAAAAGAATTGTGGATAAAAATGTTAGATAATTTATAAACATTAAAGAATAATAATGAATTGTTTTCAAAATTTATAATTTGAAAGTCGAATAATAATTTTTTTTTAATCCTTGATAATATAAATTTATATTTGTAGACATTATTTGAAAGTGGAATAATAACGTTTTATTTTTTATTCTCGATAATATAAATTTATAAATATTATTAATTGAAATATATATATATATATATATATTATTGCGTTCCATAAAAATAGTACCATCAAGCATGAAAATATCCAATTAAAATAACTTATAGGCTTTATTTTTTGAATAAAATATCTTATAAACTAAATATTGATGTCGATAATAGAAAAATAAACCATTTCTCAAAATAAAAATAACCAATATTTAGCTTATATGATTAGAAAACTAACTGTTATTTTAGTAGGAATTTTATACTTTGATAGAATAATTGCCACATTAATTAGAGCTTAAATATGTTATTATTACCTTATGATCATTAGACAAAGCCGTAGCAACACCACCACGACACAAAACCACTCTTGAATCCCCACAATTTGCCACCACCAACTCCTCTTCCCCAACTAAAACCACCGCCGCCGTTGATCCCATTGTCTTCTCTGCCACATACATGGCCTTCTCGTCTTCCCCGTTCTCTCCTCCGCCACACCCCCCACCACTCATTAACCCTTCATCCATCTTCTTAAAACACACTCCCATCACTTTTTTCCAATATCCCAATCCTTTCCCTTCGCCTAAATACTTCCCTTTCTCCACCTCCTTCACCACCAGCTCATGCAACCTATCTCTACAAGCGTTCGCCACCCTTGCTCCGCCGTGTCCATCGTAAACACCAAAGAAATCATAACTTTCAAAATCACCAACCCTTACTCTCACTGCCGCCGTCACTGCATCCTCCATCGTTCTCCGCCGTCCAATTACCGATATCGATCCATGTGAAGCACAAGACCCGATCCGACCCGTTATTTTCCCGGCCCTTTTTTCGCCTTCTTCTTCATCTCCAGATACCGCCATCAATATCCCTACTGGTTTTGCAACTTTCTTTCCTTTGTCTAAACCGACCCGCTTCTCATCAAAATCAGACCCGTTTCTTATTTCATCTTCTTCACGAAATTCTACGTCTCTGGTCCCTCTTTTCTTGGTGTTGTTATTAACAAAAAGAGCATGGCCACCGTAGCAAAACTGAGGTTTCATTTCTTTAACATCAGGCGGGACTGCGTATGTTGTTCGGCAATACTCCCACTCACTTGCTCTTTTAAGATGGTTTTTGCCGGTAGTTGTTTTTTCCGGTTCCGTCATAATTCTTGCAATCCGAACCATGCCCATGGCCAGCTCGTGGTTGATTTAAAAGAATGATGGAGTGAGTGAGTTTATATAAAGAGAGTTGGGTGGCGGACATGTGTGACAGGAAACGGCGGTGATCGTTGTGGGGGTTTGCAAGGAATGACGTGGACGGGTTATGATGGATGTGGTCGCACGTGGCTTAAGGATGAGTTTGGGAGTGGATTGATTGATGTTTTGGCGGGAGACGTGAACGAGGAAACAGGTGGGGTGGGGCGCGTGGAGCCTCGTCGTTTGGGATTATAATTTAATTTCTAGCCGCTTCCTGGGAAATTTGCTGCGGAAAATTCTCGTCCAGTGGAATTTGAAAGGATTGATTGTACATTTACCAATTAGTTTAAGATTTTATATTTAGAGTCCGGCTCCGATATTTCGATGGAATACCGTTCGATCGTCTCCTTTGTTTTTTCTTTTATAAACTTTTCTGAAAAGAAAATCGATAAATCAAATATTATAGGGCACAATTTTCATATTTTGATTCTATTTTACACATTTAGATATAATAATAAATTCAACAATATAAATTATTTTGTGATTAATTTATAATATTAAAAAATTTAAAATTATAATTCACTGCATTCGATTTCTGAACTCTATAAAAATGATCGACCGATTTATATTTTTCAAAATATAGCAATTCGCATGCTAAGCAATTAGCGTTATATTTAAGTGCAATCAAGAAAGTTTTGTCATATGATAATTCATGACTGTCAAGCTTTTCTAAGTGAGATCCACACATTAAGTGTAATATTAGTTATCGGTCTATGAATATAGTTGCTCGATGTTAATTGTTGGGAACTCATTTTGATGCAAGTTTAAGAGAGAGGGTGAATGTACCTCCTCTTTAATTAGTTGATGTTCTCATTCATTAATAATACTTTAATCAACTAATTAAGACCATATCCAATGCAACACTTTTTATTGATTTATGTATCTAATAAAATAAAAGGTGTCAAAGTAGATGTGGATGAAAGTCGATATATTAACATCTAATTTAAAACTTTTGTCTCAAATGCAACATTTTCTATTTTTTTTTTTTTGTTGAAATTATAATTTAATATCTAAATAATCACAATACACCATTAAATGAAGACATTATCTAGAAGACCATCTACAAATAGAAGGTGAGCTAGACAATATCAAGTCCACATAAACTTCACATCCAAAATGAGCAATAGCATTGAAGAATATTTTTAAAAAAATTATTCTATTTTTTTATATGGCAAGTGGATTAGTACAACTCGTATTAGCATTGGAGATGCTCTAATGAGTTTGTGTGCTAAGGTACCGGCCTTTTTTATATTTTTAAAAGTTAATCATTATAAAATGAGTGCCAGTATAAAAATAATGGGTCATAATTTACGAAATTTGGCTATGTATTATAAATTAGACATAGAATAATTTATACAGTTATGTAATATCGCACATCCAATAATGATTGTGCCAGATTTTTGGGCAAAAAACAGTGACAATTCAAAAAATTTTTGAACATAAACTAGACTGGAGGTGCGACGGTTACAGGCCAGACTTTTGGAGTGCTGGGTCCGGTTAACCACAGGCTAGGAACCGGCGGTTTCATCAGGCCAACCCGGACATTGGCCACCTCTAAATATAGGCTACAATCCGATCCATGTGATGAATAAAATTCACCCCACTAATAAACCAGGGCGCATATGAATTTGCTGAAGAAAATTCATGACAATCTGCAACCTTATCGGTTCTCAATTTTTCATTCAAATATATACAATTTTTTAGTTTTTTTCTTAAAAAATAAAATATGAATAGTTGCAACCCGATCTATCCTAACCCGCATTATCCAACCTGTTGCGGGGGAATTGTGGGCATCAAACCAGGCAGGGATGAATTCTACAAGACCTTTTATAGCACATCATAGCATACACATGGGAAAAATATATAAAAAATGAAATTATTATTTGAATTCTAAGATAATTCAACATACATTAATCTTTATATATGGTATATATAAAAATATGAGAATGAAAGTATACCATTTTATTTTGCCTAAAATATTTTTGAAATTTGAGGTAGGGGGTGAACATTTTATTCGGATAAATCGGATAATTCGGTTAAATTGGTCAATTCGGTTTGATTAAAGAAATGAGTTCGAGTAATTTGGTTAAATGGTAAAAAAAGTTCGGGTTATCTGGATAATTTCGGTTAGACCTTTGATTCAGTTGAATTGATCGAATTAACCGAATATTGATATTAAAGCTTGGATTAACTGATGACATGATGAATTACTCTGACTCATGTATTTCTATTAGTCTTTTAATTAATTTTATTTATAATTTATATGTATAAATGACGAATTACTTTGGTTTATCTAAACTATTTATATCAATTTGAATTTTAAAATAAAATTTCATAAGTTGAAAATAGTTCGACTAATTCTGCTGAATGTAATATTTAATATATTAGAATTCAGCAAAAACTTTTAGAGAATAAGTAATTCGGTTAATTCGAAAATTATTTTTATAATTCAGTTAAATCAATCAATTGGGTAACAGAAAATTTCAAGTCACTTGGGTAGAGGCAAAAAAATTTCAAATTTTATAATTTAGTAAAGAATTTTACTAAAATTATTCGTTTTGACAGAAAGATGGCCCATAATTTAAGTTGCACATTTGATTTTATGTAAAGTTGGAGTCGTCAACCAATTTTTTCCCAAAATTTAAGTGCCATTTCATGTGTTTTTTTTTTTTTTTGGTCAAATATTTTACTATGTGGAAGATGAACTCATAAATTTTACTCTTAGGGGTGTTTGATAAAAAATTACAAATGGAGGATTAAAACTTAGGGGTGCTTGATGAACTAGGTTAACATTTTAACCTCCCAAAGGGAGAAAATTAGCTCATGGATCCCATTTCATAACCGCATCCAAAGCCGTAGTTAAACGTTACTCCTGTAAATTTTTACCTCTTGTTAAACATATGTCAAACAACTCTTTAGATTAGATGCGTCACTTTTTTTACCAAATGCAAAGGAGGAGACTACTAATTGACGAAAGAATAGTATAGACTTCACAGTAGGAGTAGCCAGATAATAGTGCATGAGGTTGAGCTAAATCCCTCCTAAGTTCTATCTCATAAGCTTCTGATGAAGCTTCTGGATCGCCAGCAATGTAGTGAGGGGACAAGTCTATAGGCTCTACCGGGGTTGCTAGTACTGCCGGTGCCTCATCTAAGATTTGGTCATGAACTGGAGGAGAAATATACCGATTCAGCGTCGGAAGAACTTTGAGTCTAGGTTGTCGCAGAATTTCTGCTATATCCGGCTCCTCTTCAAAGTTTGCTTCATTTAGCTCCTGAAGATGATCTTCTAGAGCTATTCGCCTTTCTCTAGACCTTAAAGTTTGAATGGTAGTTAACCATTCTCCTATCTCTGGACATTCCATCAGTTCTTTATCCCCATCCATTCCTGCCTCATAGGCTCTAGCAAGAATGTATACTGTAGTAGTCTGTGATCTACGAACAGCACCATTCCACAAATTTTCTCTATTAATTATTTCTCTCAATTTATTTCTCCACCATAAAAGTGGAGCATACCATTCTAAGAAAGTCCAGATATATGACCTGGAATTTTCAGGGTTATTTAGAAAATAAAATAGTTCCACAGTTGGGAACTCTATTGAAAAGTAATGGTGCACTCCTAAGCACCAAAGATACCATAAATCAAATTTACTCATACCATCTAAAGGTTGTATAAAATATGTCAGAAGATGTGGATTGGCCTCGAAGGGCATACTAAAAGTTTCAGTTAAACCCCTAATGTAAACAACAAGGGCCAAGAATCCAGGAAGAAAACTCTGAGCGAAATTTTTAAGATCGTCTAAATCCCTAAAGTTTTGGCCAGGAGGAAAATCTTTTTGATGGAAGGCCATAAGTACAAGAAGTGGAGGAAAGAAAACATTAGCTAGTTGTTGATTCATGGTATTTTCTGGAGAGAATTCTTTAGGTAGGAAATTTCAGAAGTTGGATAGCTTTACTATAATTCATCAGTTCATTTAATGTTTATTTTTATAAGCAAATTTCAGATTCAATTGTTTTTCTTACGTCATCATCCAAACTTTATTTCTTATCAGAGTACTTATCTGTCGCTTAATCATCAACCGAATTTATTGCTTTTACTCTATATATTCGTTGGAATTTTCTGATTAATAGTTCTTCTTTTGTCATTTTATTCATTATTTATGGATTACATTTTCAAATGACGCGGTTTTGGAGTCCCATCGTCATTAATTATTTATTATTTATCTTAATTTATATACTTTTTAACCATCTTCACTATTCATCATTTACTGTTCACCATTTTACTATTTACCTTTTTTATTTTACCCTTTGATTTGCAGAGCACAAACCAAATTATAATTTTTTTATTCCCTATTTTCTTTTCTTGTTCAAAAATTTTTATATATGTTTTTAATATTTAAATTCTCGAAACCAAATACAGGTGCGTCCACCCATATTGTCTCGAAGAATTTTTTTTTCTCTTTTATTAGTCCTATGACGGTACTGCAGATCCCGTCCTAAGACTATTCATATTTTTCAAACTCTTATATATTTTGTTTTTAATTAACTATTACTTATTGAGAGTTAACTGATTCAGTATTCCCAGGTAAATTCTCAAAGAAGTTTCCTAGACAGAATACCATTCCAAGATAGGTTTCCAGGAGAAACTGGCACTACAACAATACTCATCTACAGTCACAAAAAAAACTGTGGCTAAAAGTAAAATTTTGGTGACTAGATGCTTTTGTTGCAAAAAGTTTTTCCCGTCACATGCGTAGCTAAAAGTGGCGTAGCTAAAGTTTAGTTACAGGATTTTTATGTATTGTGACTAAAATAAATATTTATAGCCACAAGGTCTCTGTGTTGTGACTAAAAAATATATTTATAGCCACAGGACTTTTTTCATATAGCTACAAAACTATATGTGTTGTGACTAAAGAATTAAAAATAGCCACATACTTATAAGTAGCATAGCTAAATTTCAGCCACGGGATTTAAATCTATTGTATCTAAAACTAATATTTCTAGCTATATCATCTGTTAGAATATGACTAAAGAATTAGTATATTTTGCCACAAAAAAAAATAGTTAAAACAAAATTTTAGCCATAAAAAATAAATAATTGTAGCTATTTTCATTTATAGCATGAATGTAATTTGTTACCTAAATGAGAAATTTTTGGCCACGAACATTTTGTGTGGCAAATTTTATAACATCTAGCTACTATGGATTAATCCATAGCTAAAAATAACAAATATTACCACAATTAATCAAATCATAAAAATAATTCTTTAATAAAAAAAAACTATTTTTATATCATTATTAATATTCTAATATAAATTTTTTATAAATTATAATCACTATTTAAATAATAGTATGTGAAAAAAATAAAATTGTCAAATATATATATAAAAAAAATGTAAATAAAGCAAAAACAAAATGTGAATATAGATTATTGTAAGCACCATACAATTAATCAAAGATATAAACTAGTACAGGAAAACAAAGAAAGCACTGGGAGACCTTTTAGGTTTGTTGGGATCTTTCTTGGCCTTCTTCTCCCTCTTAGTTTTCTGTTTGCTGTTCTTTTCAGCAACCACTGCTGCAGCTCCCAGTGCTCTAATCTGATAAACGTATAACATCAGATTAAAAATAACTTTATACCTTTTATATAATAGAATCCTTTCCAATTATCATTTCAAACTGAACAACACATATTTATACAATTGTTGTATTTGTTAAACAATTACATAAAACAAACATAACACAATAAAGTAAACTAACCTGAAGATTCTGATTGAAATATGAATTTTTTCAAGTGCAAAGAAGATACCTGATTTACAAAGTTAAAGAAATTAATTGCTTTTGCTAATAAAAAAAACACCATGAATAATAAACAAGGCAAAAGCAAAATCACAAGTAATGCAAATTAATGGACTGGCCAAAGCGCTTTCTCACAAATTAAGCATATTCAATTCCGTTTAGACAGCTACAACATGCCAGCAAAAGATCCTGAAAAATACTCGCGTGCTTGAATTTTCAGTTACAACCAGCTTGTAATATATAAAATTTAAGTAAAATTACTAATTTATTAACATTATCTTTTTGTACTGAAAACCCAACTCTTTGATAAAGATGTATGGTGGAAACATGTTTAACTTATTTAACCTGATATTCTTTGCTATCAATTTGAATGACCAAACACAAATACTATTATAAAAAGAAGACATTGATAAAGATTCTGAATAGATATTCAGGTGTAATATATAGAACTCACCCCAGTGACATAAATTGATACTTCATCCCATATGCCAGTGTTCCTATGCCTGAAATAATAAAGACAGCATATTAGATTGGCATGTAGATTTATTAGAATGGCAAATGGATCCAATCAATAGGCATAGATAAACTGCATTGTTAAAGTAAAAACTTAATAAGCTATAAGTTGCTTGGTTTTGCTTCAAGAGTTTCATAAACAATAAAGTGTGTTCTACGAGCAAATATAATAAGTAAATTGCTGCAACCTTATAGGAGCGATCCAATCCCAATACTGGAAAAATAGATTGAGCATGTAATTCAAAACCAATAACAATTTAGAAAAAAGATAGTAACATAAAAAACCAAAAACATATCAACTTATGCTCAAAAGTAGTGATGAACCATGTAGTAATACTCCCTTCCAGCATCAGCTATAGCTATTATTGCTTCATTATTCAAGCCATAGAGAGGAACATGCACTACATTGTTCTTCACATGAGTCCCCAAAACACTGCAAAAGAAATAATCAATTATAATGTAATCCAAAAACCATAACAATAAAGGATTAGAAGAAAAATCAATACTCCTTATGTTAAGTCCTTCACCCCTCCTAACCTGGCAAAAGCCTGCAATAAATGGAATTACATACCTTTAGCTGTGACATCACAGAGCATTTCATCGAACAGGTAGAAGGCATGCAAATAAAAATTAAAGTTACAGAAAAATTAAGTGAGGATTAGAAATCAATTGCATCCAAAGTAACATTCAAGACTGTAACCAAAATCAATTACGTAAAACCCAATCAAACAGACAGCTCAATATATGCTATCAAATATTCAAGATGCAAAAAATAAATGGGATTAAAAATAAGAGTTGTTCCTAACCATTTAACCAGCAGCAGGAAGCCACTTACAAGTTAAAAGAATGCTAAAATCAATTCATATGAAGTATATAAGTAAAATACAAATTTATTATAGAACATTTGATCTCAGTGCCTGTGAGAAGTTTATGTCAAAACAATGATGAAGTATGTCAGCAAAATATAAAGTGGAATTAATCTCATTTTGCATTTATGGGTTCCACCAAATTAACATACCCAAAAACACTGAAAATGCAGAACTAGGTTGAGTAGGGAAAAATTTGCATTAGCAAAATTCTAACAATCAGAAATAGAAATGTAAGTGAAAAAGCATAACTCAAATTATGACATATCTATTTCAAACAATCAGCAATATACAAATAAGGATAAAAAGTCCTCAAAGTCCAGTCACTTCCAAAATAAGTTGATTCAGCTATAAAATTTAACAAAGGATATAAGGAACTCTAGAAAGTATAGTAAGACATAAGATTTTATAGTCTAAGAAGCAATTTATTTCGACCCGACCTGATTTATTGAAATTTAAAATGCATCTTCGAATCTCTTTAACTTTACCCCATCCGCAATTCAATGTCTCAATGTGGAGATAAACACCAGAAATATGAGGATCATAAGCAGCATTTACAAAATTCTCAAAAATTTGAGGTAAAGATAGTCCTGAGGAGAAACGGCTCTTCAGCTGATCAGATACCTGAACATCAAGGATTGAAATTTCAATTCAGTAAAAAAAACTAAATCAAATTCAAAATTCATATAACAATACAATCAAATTGAGAGAAAGAGAGAACAAGAAAACCTGGCCGCACAATTTCATAGTCAGAACACTGCCTTTACGAACGCGTTCCCAAGGGAATGCAATCAACATACGAAACTTAAAAAGAAAATGCTTCCAAGCTCCGAATTCTTTAAACTCAAATTCTCCAGTCAGATTATCCTCTTCAACTCTCTTAACACTTCCATCTTCAGAGTCGGATTCTTTCTTCTCCTCTGCTTCATTCATTTCATCTGTGTTAGTATCAGAAGAAGACTCAAAAGCCCGAGCAGATAAATTTCTGCAGCGAGGAATCGGGGAAGGGAAGGAATGGAGAAGAGTAGATTGGAGAGATAAGCATGGAGGTTGTTGACGGTGGAACTACCGGTGGATTGATGAGGAAAGAGAGTAGAAGAAGTGATGGCCTTGGTGAGAGAAAGAGAGCGGCAGAGGAAGAGAGAGAAGAGAACAGTTTGATAGAGAGAGATCACGGATGAGTTAAGAGATTTAGGGTAAAATTTTATGAGGGAATATAAAAGCTATAGAGGAATTAATTTTTGTTGGGCCAAATTTTTGGAGGGAACAAAAATTGAGTGCGGGAATGGATTTTGTGTGGTAAAATTTTAGGTGGGAAATAGAAAATTAAGGGTATATATATATATAAAACTTAAAAATAATAAGTAAAAGAGATATATCTAATTAAACAATAGAAAAAAAAATCATTTAGAACTTTTAAAATCATATAACTGAAAATAATAGCTAAAAATGAAATTTCCGACAGCTAACAGTTTTTCAGTGATGCTCCAATGTCGATTCCAATAAAGTTGATTTTCCAGCAAGCTTCCAAACTGACGCCATCATGTTTTCCAGCCATTCTCTTCTATTGCAGATGGGGGTGGCCATAGGGTTTCCAACAGTCTGACGTCAATGTTTCGGTGTTCGATTTTTAGTGGCATTACTGTGGCAATGGTGGTTCTGGTGCTTTGGTTCTCTATTCTATATATTATTGGTTCTCTATTCTATATATTATTAGTCTAGTACATATCTATTCTATAAAAAATAAAAAAAAATTATAACTAACATTATTATATTTGTTATATTATTCTATTATTACTATCTCTATTGAATAAAACGTTGTACCTATCGGATAGGGATAATGAAAGAGGAAGAAATCGTGGATTTTGTATGGTACTTTTGATCAAAAAATTAATTTGATTTATTTCGTACGCTTCGCTCAATGAGAAAATAGGTTAGATTCTAGAGGATCAAATCTATGGGACTTAAGGAATAATGGAAGCGAATAAAAAAATAAAAAAAAAGAAAAGAGAGGGAAAATTTAAAAAAAAAATAAAAATGACCTAAAAGAGCCTATATTCGAAATGAACAAATTCAAACTTAAAAAAAAAAAATCTTTCTGATTCTTGTACAATGGGGATTGCTAAGTTACAAACTAATGCCACAACTTATTTTTGTAGCTAAAACAACATATTAGTCAACATATTTTATTTAACTAGAGTGATATGACTAATGATTTAGTTATTGTCATACATGACTAATATCTTTATGTTTTGGCCATAAAAGTTTATAATGGCTAATAAATTGTGGCTAACAAATTGATTATTGCTACAATTATATTAGTTATGTGGCAGTAATACTTTTTATCTATAATATTAATCTATCGTGGCTAATTTAGTACTAATAGTTACGGTTATATTAAATGTGTAATTATTATATTTATTAATTATGGTATTATTTTGTAGCTAAAATTAATTGTGGCAAATTATCAATATATTGCCATGATACATATAAAATATAACAAAAATAATACATTAGTTACAACTGATAAACTTTTGTGACTAAAGAATTGAAAATAGCCACAATGGGTTTTTAATTGTTACAAAATGTGTATATTAGTCACGATATTTATTTTTGTAGCCATGTGTCGTGACTATAGATACAATATGTTTACGCGTAATACCATAGTAAACAAGAATAAAAATAAATGGCCAGATTAATAAAAATTAAGCTTTCCTAATATCCTAGTCCCCAGCAACGGCGCCAAAAACTTGATATGCGTCCGCGCGACTACGCTCGGGATCGTTAGGCAAATGCACCTATCGTTCCGCAGAATAGCTACCGGAGTATCGAGTGTCGTATCCCACAGGGACTAATGAGTACTAGTACTAACTCTTTTCCTATTATCTAGCCAGCAATTTAGCGTTTGATTTAAATAAATTAAAACAATTTAAATTGAACGAAAACAACGACTAACAGTAACTCACTTCAGAAATCAAGAAACCAAAAGTTAACAAGCAGATATAAAAGTAGCGTTTGGATTTTGAATCCCCCTAAAGCCTTGACTCATTCTAATTAATTAATTGCTAACGTCGTTGGACCGTAGGAACTCCTAAATTATTTTAATCACTCTCTCGAGCTAATTAATGTCTAATCCTAGGTTGATTAATTGAACTCTCGTTCTAATTAAACCCCTAGTCTCGCATTATTCCGTTCTATGAGTCCCCAGTATTGGATTTGACTCCAATCCAGAGGATTTATGTCGACCTATCTCTAGGTTTGCATGCAACTCCTTTTAATTACGGGTGATCAATTCACAAGAGGATCTC
>CATIWJ010200159.1:0-40841 GCA_949640765.1 Croton laevigatus
TTCATCCCTGCCCCTCTCTTCTTCTTTCTTCCTCTAATTCTTCACCGTCGGGCTTCCATACTTGCCCATCGCTACTGTTGTTGCCATTGCCACTATTGCTCTGATTTCCAGTGAGTTTAGAGGTAAGTTTTATTTAATATGCTCTTTGTTAATTGTAAATTCCTAGAGATAATTTAACTTAAATTATTTTAGAGTTTAGAAATTATATGAAATTAGTCTAATTAGATGTTAGTTATGGTTTATATTTTTGTAAAATTAAAATTTGAATGTGGATTATATTAGGATTTATTGTGAATTTATGAAATTACAAGAAATTAGATTTAAGGTTTATTTTAGTTGTTCAATGAATTTATGAATTAGATGTGGATTTAATTGAAATTTGAATGTGATTTAGGGGAATTATATTCAATTGAGTTATGAATTTGATTTGTGAAGTTGATAATTATACTAGTTTCTCACTTGCGTATGATATGGTTGAAGTTATGCTTTTCACGTGCACTTGTGAACCTTCCTACATGATAGTTGATACCGGTTATATATCCACCATGGGTGTTTCATTGAATTAGCTCGCATAAATAGTTCAATCATCATGCTTGTTTTCCTGCTTCAATTCTAACCGGACTCTTGCCTTTACAATAAATTCATGTTTGTTTTTACTAGTAATAAGAAAATTTTAGTTGGTTTATTGTGCACATGATTTATTGATGTCTCGTATATGTGCTTCATTAATGGGGTTTGTTGTTCTTCACTAGAAAGCTGGTTACACAGTTCAAGCAGAAAGGCTCAATTTTCTGCGTTTTCTCTTTTTTTCCCGGTCTGTGCACAGAAGGGCTTCATTTCCTGGGCTGCACACTACAAGTATGCGGAAGTTGCTGCCTAAGTATGCACCTACTCTTAATTTATGTGAAATTTGGGTGGGTTTTTTTCATAAAATTCTTTATGTTTCCATTTATTCTTCACTTTTTGCACCTTAAAAAAATGGCATGGCTATATATTTATGTTTGTACACATACAGATCTTGGGGTTTTCTTTGCCCTGTCCATACACCTAACGGGAAACTGTGCAGATTGCTGAACCATATGACTTATTATTGTCATAAGTCTCATATTTAATCAAAGCTTTTTACTTTTCATTTTCTCTCTTTTTTGAATCTTCATGTATCCCAGCTTTTGTGCTTATTGAGATTTCTTAGCTACAGTATTTTGCTGTTAGTTAATTACTTGGCATGGGTCATTATTAGTAATTCTATTCTTATCCTCTATCATGTTTCTAAGATTGTCTTTCTATGCATATCATATTATTGTGCATAAATTGGACCCTCCGATAAAAAAAATTTCTGGCTACGTCACTGATAGTGAAATCAATTTTTATAATTTTTCTTGAATTATTTTACTATTATAATAATCAAAATAATAAGTTTGACAATATTTTTTTAAAAAAGATTTTGCACATTAGCACGAATATACATACATACTACTAGTATAAATAATCATAATTACTGTTCACAATCCCTAACAGCACTAACAAAAAATGAAAACAAATATTACTGAAAATGGAACAAACAAAAAATGGCATGAAATAACTAAAATCGACCAACTTGAAAAATCTAACACCAACCCACAAAAAATATTTGAATGATTTTTTGGATCAAACCTGCAAACTTAAATTCATGTACAATGTTTTCTATAATTAAAAGGGTAAATGTCACATAAAATCTCTTCCTTTTTTTTTTTTTAATAAAAGAGCCACTAATCAACGAATAATATTACACGTATATAGCAAGGTAACCCACTTCATATAACTTTAAATTAGTATTAACATGTGTGCTCGGCAAGAACATCTCATATTTGTCGAGACATATTTCAGATTCTATTTGCAGGTGTTTACAACTAAAACTAGACCATTTACAATCTACTGAGATTGTTTTTGTATGAAATCTTCAACCTCTTGTACATATGGTCATACATGAAGCAAAACAGTCCTATTTTTAGGCATTCTGGGGTCTAAAATAGCATCCAAAGCTGTCCTCAGTATATCTAACTGTCTATTCCCATTTATGCCTTGCACCCACAAAACACATTTGCTCCAACTGCATATTCTCACAATTTCTACCTTCACCACCTTCCCTTTACCTGTTATAACTGCTCTCTCAATATCTGACATTAGCTTCTCTTTATCCTCGCAACTGAACATGATCTTTACAAGCCTATTGCTGGGTTCTACACTCAACATTTGCCTTCCACCACCTATTAAATCCACCCCATATATTTCTTCCACTTCTGATACTCTACTCTCCAACTCTTTCACATGCCGGATAGCTTCTGCAAGCACTGATGCTTTGTTCCTCTGTGGTTCAGCACAATTATTATATAGTAATAAGAATTACTTATTTGTTGGATTCATTATTTTGGTTTGCAAGTTTACACGGGGTGCATCAGTTTAGAACAAAATTAGTATCTAACTGTATTTGAAATAGCATACATGTTGAAGGTGTCCTAAAATTCATCAATTCAAGCTTATATCTATACTCAAATCCAAATCAGCAGCTCAGATTCATGAATTTACAAACACAGTAAGAAATAATGTATAGTGAGTTACCTACTTTAATCAAGTTTGGGAGGAAGTTGCGAAGGTTAGCATACTGATTATTGATTCGAACTCGCCTTTTCCTCTCAGCTTCATTATGTTTGAGGGCATAAATTACTTTGGTCCCTCCCTTTGATATGGAAAGCGAATCTTCATAGGTTCGAGCATCCATGAATTTCGCTGATGAATGCAAATAAAATTTGTCTTGAACTCCTTCCTGGAACATAGTAACTTGATACAAGCAAGCAAGAAAACTATTTTAAGAAATCAACTATAAACAACATGTACAGCATTAAGAGTGAGTGCAAGAAGGATACATACCTATTGAGCTGAAACAATGGTTGCCTGTTGCAGTAAAACAATGGAGGGAAACAACTCTGCTATTTGTAGGAAGTTTTCTTCACATAAATAGCTATAAATGCTAATTAATGTGGAATCTCATAGCCTTCTAAAGTAAATTAATAAGATAAGTTTATATGATACTGTATTTAATAGTGGGAAAAGATCACAAATCAAATTTGATATATGCCACAATCTCCAAATGCATCTTTCTGCATAACACAATATCTTTTTGAAGATCTTCTAATCTTAATTACATAAAATTTTCAGTCATATATGAATCATGAACAAATGCCAATGCTAAGTGTGAATATTATGCTGATTAACAGTCAATTAGTAGAAAATAAGTCAACAACTAATCATAAAAAAACACCAATCAATTAACAATAATATAAGTTTTCTTTCATTCCCACATATATGAAGCCAAAGGAACAAGAAACAGAACAGGCATATTGTCAAAAAATATTCCATATGCTGCTATTTGAAAATACTAGTGTTCATTAAAATTCAATTGCATTTTGGACAACTATAAGGTCATTCTCAGTTTCTTTTTCTTCTATGATAAACATCTAATTACTCTTTTCTACTCCTAAACCATCTGCTACTTGAACTAGAAATATCATATATATAGACATAAAGATAAATTTTTTCCTCACAACTCCAACTAGCCTTGTCATTGCAATTTATACCATCAAACAACACCCTTTAAACTAATATAGACATCATCATCTCCCTCGAAGAACATGAATTCCAAATCAGAATCAGACGACCCCTCAACCATTTGGTTTCTGTTTCCAGTTGCTTGACAAATTGCTTCTACCCCTTCCACTTCAAGCCTTCCACCCGACTCAAGCTTCACAAGTTTCTTACGTCTCCCTCTTAGCTTCTTGGTGTTCCTTGCTACTGACTTCACTTTAATCCTCCTCATTTGACCACTATTTTTCAATGCAGTTGTCTCATTCCCCTGCATTACAGACTTTGCTTCTTGAACTGCTCCCATATTTCCATGGACCTCACCCTTCTTCACCACCTCTCTTTCTAAGCCCAGACCCTCATTTTTCCTAGGTTCAACTTCTCCATGCTCTTTTTTACCCACATCATCCCCATCACTCTCATAAGAAATTACTACCAAATTTTCTGAACAAGCTTTAGATCCCTCATTTTCCCCTTTTATTTCATCTGAGAAAGAATCGTCACGACCATTCAAACCACTTTCCCCTTTCTTGTCACCCAAGAAACACTCTAAGTTGTACTTCAACCCAAAATACCCAATGCCGCAGTAATATTGTTCCTTGCCTTCCACCACCATACCCTTAGGGGGAGGAGCCACTGCCACCGCCTGAAAAGCCCTCCGACAGTTTTGACACCTTAAACAACACTCCTTATAAACACCTTCATATTCAAACAGGTAATAACAGTTCGGACAGACAGTCCAGAAGGCCCCATTTGCGTTTTGTTGAGGTAGCTTGTCATTTTCGTTTTGGGTTTTCTGTTCGAAATTTTGATGCATCTCGGAAGAAAAAGGAGCTGCCTTCATGGAATTTCCTCCTGAAGTGAGTACTTAAAATAGGCAGAGCTAGCAAATAATGGAGAGTGTTGGAGCAGACGGAGTAGAGCTTTCAAACTTGATAACAGGGCAAGGAGATTACAGAAGAGTCGGAGAAGGGTTTTGCCGTACAGTCAAAAAAGAAAGAAGGTAGTTGTTGTTTTCAGCCTTTTTTGTTTGGTTACAGAAAACTGTAGAGTCCAAATTCATGTAACTTTCGATTCAATTTAGAGTAGTGATTGGGAGTTGGAAGGATTATTTACCTCTTCAATTTGTCTTTTATTTTTTTTTATTGAAAATTATTTAATTTGAAATATTAAGTAAATGTCATGTAATTTTTTAAAATATTAATGAGTGTAAATTTCTTTTTTTTTAAATATTTAAATAAACATCATTTGTTTGTTAGGATAAATTATCATTTAGTCCCAACAAATTAGTTTTTTTGTTTTTCAATATTACATTTTTTTAATCCCTCTGTTTCATAACCATTAAACACTTTAGTCCTGTAATTTGATCGACTACCACCGCCACTTCCGAGCCCCTCCGTCAACACGCACCGAACAGTTGGAAAGCTGACGTTGAGATGAATCCAACACCACAACCGCGCAATCGGTTGCCTAAGTAGTCCGCACTCGTCGATCAAAGTTTCAGTAGTACTTTGTCGCTCTAAACACCAGATTTTTCATTAGACTTTCCAACCCTCAAGAATACTGGAAGTTGTGAATGACATTTCTTCATCTGAAAAAAAGGAATCTCAAGCTGTTTTCTGAAACTTCAGTACTGTAGATTTGTCAAGAAATGTATTGCTTTTGTTGGAATATTTTATCTTCATGAATTTTCAAAATGCCATTTTCGAAATAGTTTCCTTTGACATGTGACATGTGAGCTTCTTTTGAATGTCTGCTATTACTGCTTCTATTCTGTTGTTATTCAACTTGATTCTCTTGTTCCATTTTTTTCCCGTTTGGCATATTTCGACTCCTGCAAAAAGTAGCAGGTATACTTGAGAAATTATTGATATATACAGATTAATATATTTATATGTTCTAAAAGGGGAAAAATAAAAAAGATCAATAACTCTATCCAGTACAATTAATTTTTTATACAAACCTGATGTTTTCTCCTCCAGGCTAGCACTAAATATATATAGATCTCTGTTGCAGCCACTATAACCACACCTATATGAATGCAGACTGTTGTCACACAGACATACAAGTACCTAAAGCAACAACACAACAGTCAGCAACAAAAATGCCACATAACCAACCCCATATTTAGTATAAATAAATTGAATTCAGGCTTACTTTGGGGAGAAGACGCTCCATACAAACAAATGGTTCCTCATTAATAGCAACACAATTGTATATGCAGTCAACAGAATGGAATTCAAGGCTAGAGGAATTAGGCAAGGAAACCCGAGCATCGTTTTTAGAAAATGCCCTGAATCTACACTTCTGGTAAGTGCTAAGCGGCTTGTGTCCTTAATGGAAATGTACATCACCGTGCTAAGAAGAAATAGCATGGGGGATGCATAGGTGATTATGAACATCAAAATACCAGAAAGAACTGTTGAGTGAGTTGAGAGGCCCTGGCAACAAATAAAAACATCATTCCAAAATTAGATTGCTCGGCTGCCTAAATCTACGTACATATTAAACAGAAATGGAAGTTGAAACAAGATATATGTAGCGGAGGGAAAAGAAGGTTTGTATACTATAAAAGCGCCAGCAACATCGATAGTGGCTAAAGTATTGCTGTTCCCAAGAGAAAAATGGCCTGCCATTCCCATGTAGTACAATAAAGCAACCTAAGAGAGAATAGTTTCCAAACATTAGAAGTTGAAATGCAATGTGTCTTTCTATAAACAAAATTTGCAAATCTTATCAGCACATATCAATCACTTATCTAATTGAAATCAACATAATTAACAACAGAGATACAACAAAGGTAAATGGGCAACAATCATAGCCTAATGAGAATGCAAAGACATCCCATACTGGCATAAGATACCAAAGACTTAAAATAAACACTAATTTTACATATAGTATTCACTAGTCTTGAGTTGCCCACTTCCGCCTGGTTGTTTATCCATCTGGATAAATAATGCAATACTTTTGTTGTAATCAATGAGCCTGAATGCTAACATATGCAGTTGTTAAAATTAATAACATAGGATTAGGATATAGGAACTAACCTCAATCCACTCCTTATTTCCTTTCCCCCCATAGGAATAATAGAGCATGCTAGTCAAGACTTGCATGAGAAGTAAAAAGATGGGCATTGAATTGATTGGCTGTTGCAGCAACAGCTCCAGAAGACTCCAACTTAACACATATGCCAAGCCAATTAAATATGAAGAATCTCTAAAATCCAGCAATAGAGACTTTTGTTGAATGTCAACAGAAACTAAAGTTGATGAATTGGCTTTAACTCTGACATGTGTACCAGGTACCAAAATGGGCATAACCCATGGCAAGGCTACTGCACAGCCAATTGCAGTACAACCAAGAATTACATAGATTGCCTGAGCCAAAATAGTTGCTTCATAACTGGATGACACAACGGCATTGTCTTGATATTCCATAATGTGCCATAAAATGAGAAATCCAGAAATCAAAAAGGAAAATCCAACTACATGAATAATTCTTCCCTTAGAACGAGACAGAAATAAAGCTAACAATCCTAAACCAATCATGAGAAGGCCTGAAGCTACTTGAAATAATCTTTTAAGGTTACTCCCGGCCTGTTCAAGCCACTTTGAAATGTCTGGAAGGTAAGTCCAGTTTACACCACCCTGATGCCATCCCCTTAAGATTCTTCCAGTAAAAAGAACCAAAAATATGAAATACATTTGAAAATCACTTCTTTGACTTGATCCCTTCAAACATAGTGCACTTCCACTTCTCCCAGGAACAGACTGTAAAGCTTTACGTACTAATAATAAAAATGATGTAGATATTACAAAAGTCCAGATATATTGCTCTTCCTCTACCATAGAACTTGAACCCATACTCATCACAATGATCAAAACAACGCCCAAAATAAAGACCTCATCTAAACCCCAAACATGCTTAATCTTACTTGAGTTAGAGAGGTCTTGCTTCTCACAGTGCGCTTCATTGCTCAAGCAAACTACAAGACCAAACAGCATCAGGCATGATAAGGCCATTGCCACAACCCCAAACACAAGCATAGAAACAGGTTTCTGCAAACAACAATGGATAAAATATAGGAGTTATTTTACCTTTGCAAATATATACATACACAGAAGAAGAAGAGAGCATCTTATTCTTTTTCTGAGATGATTCATTTTCATTAAGCCAATTTCAACTATTAAGAAAAATGTACATACATCTGTTACTCTGCATGATAGCCACTCACTTGCAGTTTTCAGGAACTCATTATATGCCGCAACTGTGCTGCAGTAATCATTTCCACTTCCTGACCTATTTGGACCAATTAAAGTAAAACCACAAGCACTGCTTCAATAACAAAGAAAGCTACGTGGACACGATAAATATATCCAATAGATTTTTTATTCATGGTAATCATCTTCAGTTAACATCTCATGTAAGAAACCAACCCTGATTCTTTGTTAGACTTCCACGAACTGTGACGATTTGCAGCATTCATATATAAGCAACAGAGCATCTTCTCCATACTGTCATAAGATTCCCCACTTTCGGGCCTCACACTACCAACAAAGCTATTGCAAGGGAAATTCCCACATGATAGACCAGGTAATTGTGCTTCCACTAATCTAAGCAACTGCCAGGAATTCAACTCCAGTGCCCTCAGCCGTTGATCATCTGAAGAAAGAATGAAGAATACAAAATACAAAATTTTCAAATGGACACGGAAATCAAACAGGATCCAGATACTGATTTTTTAAATTTTTGAAACTGCATGGGTTAGCAAAATGAAATAGTGTCTATGCACATTTGATGTATAAGTTCAAAAAGATGATCATCTTTCTTCAAGGCAAGCACAAACTACAATAGCTCGTACAATCTAAGTTAGACTATTAGTGCCTATTAGCGAACAAATTGATGTGGAACCTATCTGAAAAGGTCTGTAAATGCACAAGTAATTGCATGTTATACAGAAATACTGAAGGAAATCCATGCAGTTCAAAAATTATACTGGAACCAAACTGTAACACCAGGGAGAAACCTCAAGTCCCAGGTTGGGATAGGAGAATATCTTATATCTAGTGTAGTTAGTAGCTAGATACTGACCTAAGCCCTTGTCCTCAGATTTTTGCTCCTATATTTCATTAAAAAAGAAATTTTCTTAGGATTGAAAGATCGCACATTGAAAGCTAGCCTCCAGGGCACATGCCTAAAAACAGCTAAACATGAAAGAAAGAAGAGAATCCTTAAATCAGTAGGGCTTATTCTACATGTTCAGTCTATCCTGCATCTCACTACTTATGTATCTCTTACTAAAACCTATTGGAAATCATATATAATACACTTAACTTGGTTCAAGTCCTTACACCCTTTATCACTCAGTCACACCATCCTTACCTCCGCCGCATTCCCGGTATTTGGCACAAATCTGCTAGGGCTTTACCAATTATCTTGAACATTGCTAATTGCTTTTTAGCACCTTGGTTTGCTTTCTCATATTCTTCAAAGGCATCCTACCATTGCTTTATAATCTCCCTTTACCAATCTCATTTGTACCTCCGTATTCCACCACCACAATCCCTGTGGATGAGGCCCTGAACCTTCAGACAAACTCAGTACTTGTTTTGTTATTTTATGCAATCCATCATTTTCTTACAAGCGACATTTTGTTATTTTTAAGCAATCCATTTCCTTACAAGGGACATTTGCATATGTTTTGAAGTCCCAAACATCCTCCAATAACTTGTAATTAAAGCTATTTGGTTTGTGCTTTACATTCTCCACTGCCAAATTCTTGGTTAAATGAAATTCTTCACCTTTTTTGCACCATTCTCACTATTTATGTCTAAACGCTAGCCGCTGTTGGGTATTTAGGGCCTCTCTAACATGATCTTAGAATCCTTACACATGGGCTTAACAGAGTAAGATGTATCTAAAAAAACAGGTAAGCACTTCGCAATTCCCATTGACGCTTAATAAAAATGTGCTTCAAAAGAAAGATGCATGATCCCATTATTTTGACCAATATCTTCACAGGTTTACACAAAGAAGTGTCATCCTACTTACTTTCTTTGCAATATATCTAATTCTATTTCCATTAAATATTGCAAAAATATCTGATTTTGAAAATATTTTTGTCGTACTTTTTGTTTTCTTTCATTTTCAAAATGTTTGCATTGCACATACAGGATACACATGAACAAAAAGATAAAGAAACAGATCTGACCTGTCAAAGAATCAAAAGCTCCGGAAATCAACACACCAACATTGTTTTTTGGAATTGGCACACCATATAGTAGAGCTAAAGTTGGAGCAATGTCAACCTGGCCCATTTGAAATTTTTCGCTAGCATTAATTTTGCCACACCAAAACAGAAAACATAAATGAATTTGAGAATGGGGCGAGGTTGAGCAGGAGAGATCCAAACACAGTAGAAAAAATTTTAAAACCATGTTTATGTTTTTCGTAATTTCAAGGAATATTAAGGATCTTCAAACGGAATCTAAATATTGCATCAAGACACAACAGGGTTTCCTCAGCCCCAGAATGAAATAAAGTGAGTTTTAGGCTCAATTTATTACTAGCAAGTTGCAACCAGTTTTACATGTTTGTGAGGGATTGACAATAATCAAGATCTCTCTAAATTCCCAAAAACAAAAAAAAAATGGCACTAATCAGGCGAAGAGATGGAGCTTCCACTACTATTGGAAGTGACAAATTGAGAAAAATGAAAACAAGGGAAGAAATTCATGTTCAAGAAAATGACACAGAAACTTGTTGGGCTAAATAGATTATGGTAAGAGTCCACCACACTAAGTTTATACTACCCCTTCTTTAGTTCCTATAGTTATTTCCAAGTACTTTGAGCATTCCAAAAAGGAAATCTAGAAAAACAATTTGAAACAAGTATAATTTATTTTGTTCTTTAATCCAACAAGTCCTATTAACAATAAATTTACACATGTATAAACAGTTTCTGTTACATCCAAATGCAAAAATTTAAAATAAACAGATGGGAGAATGAAACAGAAAGTCCAAGGAAAAACTCGAAGTTCTCCTTTGATAATATGAAAAACTAAGGATCATTTTACTGTATTTTATTCTTGTACCATATTACATACTACATTTGATCTTCAGAAATAATATTATTAGTCTCATGCCACATGCAGATGCAAGAAAATAGGCAGTTTCTGCTACAGTATGCAAATGGAAAACTATATAAAAGGTTAATTTCATTACCTGGTGAACAGAATTATGTGTAGCTGGTGCAAAACGGGAGACATTTTTCAGGCCAATGAAAAGAGCTAAAGAGTCAGTTTCTTCATAAGAAGAACCCCCATGATTACCACTCTCAGTCATGCCATGATCACTTACTACCAGCTACATAAGAAAACAAGTGTTACAGGAGAATATCAAATTTAAGGAAATGAAAGCATTGCATTTAAGATAAAGCGAAAGTTGAAGATATGACTTTAAAAGATAGATAACAATTTGTGCAAAGCTAGGAGTTGTGTTAACAGATCCAGTGAAGATCTACAGATTATATATATAGATCTTCATCTATCAATCTTGCAAAGTTTGCATTTTCTTTTTCCCACGATAAGAATCTAATTGTTCTAAATACTGGTTTTATTAGAAAAAGCTAACTAATAAGTGTAATCAAAGTAGAACCAACCAGAAGCGTCCGTCCTTGATCATTATCAGGAGTTTGCATAATGCTTGAATGAATTATCTTCACCACTTCATCCATCTCCATAAGCTTTGGGCCCATCAAGAAACTAAAGTAGTTAACCAACATTCAAGTGAAGCTCAAGAAATAATGACCAAAACCATATTAAATTGATAAAAATAGACAAGAAAATACCTGCTGCGGCCACCAATATGCCCAACGTGATCTAAACCTAGATAATGAAGGACCTAGAAAAAAAACACTATTGCGAAATCAAATTACAGAATTTTGATCAGAAACTGAATGAATTATTATCAACGATATCAAAGCTCACGATAGACATCAATTGGAATGCAATTATGCAAATACTTCTCATTTTCAGAACAACACCCCCCCTGCGCCCACCCCCAACCCCCAATTGGATATTGATTGTAATTTGATATGATACATAAGGTAGACTAACTAACTACTTAGTCAACTTGGGTTAACCATTTTAGACCAGTAGATTTGGACCTAAATAGTTGATGAAGGCAGTTAAGGGTATCATTTTGGAGGTTGTGCAGTCAGACTCCGGTCTAGCTGCACGCCGGTCGCAACTCCCGGGTTGAGTTATGAAAATGCTAAGAGTGGACTAGAAGTAGTAGCAGAAAATCTTACTTGATCAATATTCAGAACAGAAGCATGGCAACTACATTCTTGTAATTTTCAAATATAATCATCCTTAATTTTTAACACTTCTTATAAAAACAATTGTCACAGATTTAAGCATAAGGAAGAATCAAGATAGGATGGCTACAGCGTAAGTTGGGATCCCAATTGGTAGTCCCCTCGTAACAAGAAGGCTATGCATATATAAAAGAACTAAAATAGAAAGATAACCTCAACTTTTCAGTTTATACAGAGGAAGAACATAACAGGTAGTTAACACAGGACTCATTTTAATTCAGTTTAGAAAAAATAATAAGTCTGTAAGCCAAAAATTCCAAACTAAATTACTGAAAGCAACAAAAAGAAGAAAAGAAAAACATCAACCAGAAGACTCCAGTCATCTCTTCCAAGCTCATTTCCCAAATGACGAGAAACATTTTGGTCAACTTGTACAGTGTCTTTAACCTGTACAAACAAAAAAGATAGTTAGCAGTGTAAATTACATAATAAACAAGTCAGAAATAAGCAAGAAGGCGACTAGTACACCAAAACAAAAATAACACTTCTCTATTGACCTGAACCTCCAATCTAACCCATCCATAAATCATGTGGACAGACTTTTATATATAAGGATTTAAAAGTTCACAATACACTATTTCTTGGCGAAACTCAAGAGATAAAGCTGCAATGTAACAAATGCCAGAGATGTTAATAAACCTACAAAAAAACTGCTAACACCATCATGTCTCACAAAAAATCCAGGAAACAGCTTAAGCCATGTTTCATCGCCAAGCATCACCATTTTCCTACCAATTCTAAGAAACTGACCTGCAACATAAAAAGTTGTGAAATGTGCAATTAGCATCCTGAAATGGATAAACAACAGCTCAACAACAACAATATTAAAGCAGAAATCACTTCAACCAACCAAGAATATTGTCATCCAATAAAGCCTGTGTATTAAAATTAAAAGCCACATCCAAGAATCCCCCAATTGCCCCAGAAACCATAGCCTGCAATCACATGCTGATAAAGGTAAGTAAACTACCAAACCGTTTCCACAGGGCCAAAACAATGCAAATGGATAACAAATGCCCACCTTTAACCGAGGCATGGTAACAGTCGGTGGTGCAGCCTTTGCATGGTACCCAATAGCCATTCCACTAGAAAGCAATGAGTGAGTATAAGGCATTGCTTCCATCAAATCTTCACGCGGAGGATGGCCATCTTTGCCAAGCACGAATTCTGCTGGAAGACCATCAATAACCTAAACTAGCAAAAATCGAACATAAACTCAAATTTTCACTATGAAATTAACAACAACGTCACTAGTAAACAACATAATCTAATTACAAACCAGTAAAATCAACCGGTCAAATAAAGGAGGGATCCCAGAGAGCTCCTACATGTAAATACAAAACACATTTAGGAAACATACATTACTAGTACAGCGAAACAGTAAGAACAAGAAAGGAAAAAAATAAACCTGATATAGCGATTGCAGAGCACGAGGATGAAAACCCGTCTCTGTATGACTTGGACTGTGGACGGAATTGTAATCTGGTGCATTGAAGCTTTCCAAGCCACTGCCATTAATAAAGTGAAGTTATCAATTGTGTGTCGAGAAGCAAACGGAGGAGGTGAAATGTGAGGAATCAGATGGAACCTAACGCCGGAAAGAGCAGGTTTGACGGGGAAGAAACCGAAGACGAAGAGGCAGAGACCGATTATTTGAATGGTAACGGCGGCAACTGTGAATACCGTTAATTTAGTACACGAAATCTTATTGGTCATTTTCCTCCTCCTTCGTTTCCGTCAAAGTCTGTGTTGTTTGTAAATGAAGCAGCAGATCATTTGCTAATTGGCTACTACTAGAAGCTAAAATGTGTAAACACCGTCCTTGATTTTCGATATCATCTTTCAACTCTCAAATGATTTGATTGAACCAGAAAGGTGAAAATATGTGTAGAATGTGAAATTTATCAAAGTTTGGGAAAATATAATCTATATTGACAAAATATACACAAGCCTCCGTTCAAAAAATATAAGTCAATTTTTATATTTTTATTTTATATTTTATATTTTTGTACTAATATTAAATATTATTTTTTAATATTATCGATCATAAATAATAAGAAAGAGACTTTTATATATTTTAAAATAAGAGGATTATGATCAATTTAATTAAAAATTAATTATAAATAGGAAGAATTTTAAGCCTTCCTAAAAAATGTGTAATGAGAAAATAATTTATATTTTGGAAATATATATATATATATATATATATATATATATATATATAAAAGCACGAATAGAATGGGAAAACATTCACTTTTCCAAAACGCCACTATAAAATTAATATTATTGAGGAAGTGTATTCAGTAAATTGGATCATACAAACTTATATTTGTAAGATACTACATCTGATATTGATTGAGATTTGATATGATATTTAAGTTAGACCACATAACTACTTAGTCAATCTAGATAAACCATTTTAAGCCAGTGGATTTGGATTGACAAAGGGAGTCAGGTGGATCATTTTGCAGGTTTGTGCGGTTAAACTCCGGTCTAGCTGCATGCCGGTCATAGCCCCCGGGTTAGGTCGTGACAAGAATGGTATCAAAGGCAGTCATCAGCCGAAAATCGGTGCATCGCCTTGTGAGTTTGTGTGCATCGCCTTGTGAGTTTGTGTTTATGTGTCACAACAAGGACATTGTGAGCAAAAAGAGGAAAGTTTGTGAAATTTCACATCACATATTGATTGAAATTTGATATGATATATAAGTTAGACTAACTAAATGCTTAATAAGCTTCGGTCAACCATTTTATGTTAGTGAATTTAGGCATAAGTAGTTGACGAAGACAGTCAAGTGGATCATTTTTGAGACTTGTACAGTCAAACTCCGGTCTAACTATAAGCCTGTTGCGGCCTCTGGATTGGGTCGTGACAATAATGGTATTAGAACTAGTCACCAACAGGAAGTGCGATGTATCGCCTAGTGAGGTTTGTATTTGTATGTCACAACAAGGACATTGTGTAGAAGGGGGAACGTTTATGAAATCTTACATCGAATATTAATTGAGATGTGATATGATAAATAGGTTAAACTACCTAACTACTTAGTAAACTTAGATTAACCATTTTAAACCAGTAAATTTGAAAGTTAGAAGGCAATTATAGTTGCATGCAATGGTAATTCGGCAACATCACCAAGTACATCTCTTGATAATCCATCTCAAACCAACTATTTAACAAACTGCAATCCACATGAAGCACTTACTGCACCTCCCATAAAGAATATGAGATGATAGTGAAATATTTATTTCTTTGACGTTAATTAATTAGTATACATTGACATTAAATCAATTCTATGAAATTGTATACGTTAATTAATACAAATTAGATTAACTTTTTTCTAATTAAATTCAATTACCTTATATAAATTAATTAATTTAATATAATTTTAAAAAGACATATTTAACCTCAATAACATGATTTTAGAGGAATGTTTTAGGCAATTTTAATGTTACCCCTTATTTGTGTTTTTATATTTATTAATAATTATAGTATTATTATTATAATTGGTACTACAAGAGTACTTTGGTTATTTTTACACCTAAAAAGCTCTAAAGCTTGTTTATGCGGTATGCAATCGCTACCAGTTTAAACTACAATATGAAATTTGAATTGAGCAACCAGTTCCCTACCAATCATGTGTATTGGTCATAACCGTGGTAAATTGCCAATTTAGTAGGAAAATTAAAAAAATGGTTTAAAATGATAGTTCGAGACAATTAAAGCACGGTCTAATTTATCGATAGTTACAGTTAATAGCGAATCCAAGATTTTTAGTTTGGTAGGACGACAACACCGAACTCTCTAAAAAAAATTTTTTTTTAGTAATTTTTACATAAAAATTTCAGCACTTTTTTAAATTTTGACTGGACAACTGCACCCTAAGCATCCAAATAAGTCCACCTCTGATTACAGTTCAATCTTCCCTTGAACGTGAAATGAACTGAGGTCATAAAAATTCAATATGATTTTCGAACAATTCCAATTTGATCTCAACTCAACCGCTTAAAAGGCTGGCTCGAACCGGACCATGGTGGGCCGCATAACAGAGCCACAATTTGAGCATGAAAATTAAAGTCCAGCGAGCGATAGTGTCGTTCTCGCTCAAGCTAGGCGCCAATAATACGGAGGGAACAGCAATCCCACATCGTATAAAACTGATGAGGTAACGCTAGGGAACTCCTATATGATGGACTGAGCATTTTCCTTCCATCTCACGCAGCCGCGCGGTAAGCACAAAGCGAACTAATCTTTCGCCTTTTACTAAAGAATACCGTGTGCTTGCCGCAAATAGCGGCATACGCCTATTTTTGGAGGGCTTTGCTGCTTTGCAGCTAGTCCTATAATTCTAGTTCAAATCTTATTCTACAGGTTAGTCAATATAATAATGTAATTGGTTCGGTATGTCTAATGCTTTACGCTACTAATGTTAATGAGAAATGATAGTAGTACTAAAACATATTTTGTACCACTCTATAAAATGGATTGGCCAGGCCAATTCTAATGGGAAGTGCCAATGTAGAAGAGTATGCGTAATTTTACTTAGTTCACACAATTTACCGGACTAATTGCCATTGCATATGCTCCTAAAAGACATGATATATCCTCCATATGTAACTCCAAATTTCAGAACTTTCTTTTTTGACAGTCCAGTTTTGAACTTCTGATTCATTACAAAAGTAGACAATAATTTTTTTTTTTTTGAGAAAAAAGAACATTTATATTACAAAAAATTTTTGCATTATATCATCAATAGTTACATAAGTGTGATATGCACTATAAGTTTGAAAACACAAGATTTCTACCCCTTCAATAAATTACAACACCAATTTCCTTTGACGGGCAACCCTTCCTCCAAAATTCTTGTCCCACCAATAATATAGAATAAAATTATCAACACAACCAAACACAATACAACAGAGCAGAAGTCGGAAGCATTGTGTTCATGATCTCACATCTTTCAGTACTCCGCCTTTCTCAAGCTCACCAACTAGGTCCCTCAATGAAGGAACTTTCATGGCTAAAGTTCTATAGAGTCTGGAATATCGAGCTCGGGTGCCATCTGCAGTCCTTGCTAAGGCTAGTAAGCTTAGAGCCTCAGGAAGCTGGGAGAATACTTGTTTCATTTCATCCAAGCTCATATTTTCTAGTACTGTTGGTCTTGGAACAACCCGCACTATTTCTCCACCTTTAGGTTCTTGAACCCGAGCATCAGCTTTAATCACCAATTCTGAATTAGAATTTGCCCCACACTTTATGATAAATGGTGTAGTGGAGCCTGTATTGAATTGCAAAACATTCCACTGTGCCACATCCGTTTCTGTAGTGGACAACAAATCTGCTGATGTTTTTCTAACATGTACTGAATCATGAAGATGATCATCTTCTTCAGGAATTGACTGCAAAGTGTAAAATAGAGGCAAGTTAGGCAAGCAGAACTGAATAAATCAAGTGTAAACCTGGACAATATGCACACCCAATTGAAAATCCGAAACTATATTTCATGTTATATACCTCGACCATACGGCGAGCATCTGCTATTTGCCTCTGAGCACATGGGTGATCAATTTCAAGAAGGGAAGGCATACGTTCCCCAAGTTCATCTAGAGAACTAAGCAATGATTTCTTCTTACTTTTACTCAAGACATTCACAGAGGACTGTCTCAATATATCCTGTTTAAAATTAATTACATTATTGCATGTTATTTATTACAATTCAAGACCATGATCATAAAAGAAAGGAAACTTTCATAAATTTAGGAAACCTTGATTTGCTTAAATATGCCATCCAGAGAAATTAGAGATGCCAATCGCGCATCCTCAGCAGCAGTTGAAGGATTATGAATAGGTGAACCTCCATCCTCCAACGTTAACATGGCTGCATCGCTTCTCATTTGTTGCAAAATCTAATGAAAGTAACAGATGTAAACCAAGAAAGATGACCCCTTTTAGAACCAAGGTGTATATATAATTATGTGGAAGGACAATATCAATGCACACTAATATCTGGAGATTCTACCTTTCTTCTTTTATGATCAACAGATTCAAGAGCTGATCGAAGTTTTGCAACTTGAGTAGCATCTTCTGCCTCCTCAGTCGCTAAGGTGCCAGCAATATCCTATTAAAAATACTGAGACATTAGAATATCCCAAATAATGTCCAGTCATAGGCACAAGCACGTCAAGTGTTAAAAAAAACAAAGGAAAAAGAGTTATGTTTCAAACACTAGCATTTTTTTTAATACAGAAGTAATAAAGAAACCACCTCAATGAATACAGCAGATAACAGTTAAGCATCAATATACAAAATGAGAAGGCAACTTGATGACAGGTACCATAAGTAATATCTCACACACCAATCTATACAGTGATGCGACAAACAAATCCTTCAGCATTTTGGAAGAGAAAAAAGGAAAGGACTCTTTCGTAATTTCAAGATTCTATTAAACAAGAAACACCAAGGATAGAGAAGGCAATTAGCAAAAGACATGAAGTCTGAAGCAAACAAAAAATCACATAGCCTCCAGACTTATCTGTTTCAGAGAGGGATTCCTAGCACAAAATGGTCAAGTAATAAATAAATCTAGTCAAGCCAGGTACCATCAGGGTTGTAAAAAATGCAAATGGTGCGATTAATTTAATCAAATTATGACTGATAATTTTTTCATAAATTAAAAATGATACTTGTTAGAATACTTAATATTACTTGCATTTTCAGTGATAAATGTGTAAACCTCTCACATATATAGAGAGAGATGAAAAGCTGAAGCTCATCTTATTTATTGAAGAACCAAGCTTGAGTGATCTTTCACTGAGCCAAGCTTTGAGTTGCTCATGTGCAACTAGGCTGAATTGAGCACTGCGTACCAAGTTCAATATTCACTCACGGCTATCTACTCTAATAAGACAAGGTCTCAACCTTGGCTCAAAAAAAAAAAAAAAAAAGAAGATAAGGTCTAAACCAATGGAGAGTGAACCTTTAAATGTTGCAACTGGGAGGTGTAAACCCGCTTTGCATACTCAGATAGAAGTTGCCCAAGAGCATCTGTGTTTGGAGGCAGAGCAGCACCAAGTCCAGCCATCCAACCATCCATGATTGCAGTTGAAAGGAGTTCTAACTGGCCATTGCTGCCTCCTGATGCATCGTCTCCTGTAACAGAAAGAAATTCAAAATTTTCCGCAAGCCAGGATCTGATCTGCCGCTGTAGTTCACCCGCCGGAGTATGGACAAAGAGAGCAGCAAGAGCCTTGTTTCCTATTGCAAAACTTTTTGCCTCCTCTTGTATTTCCCTTAGTTTTCCACCAGTAATCTGTTGCCTCCACGTGTCCTGTTGACATGATAGAAGATTCTTAGAGCCCATTTGCAACAAGAGTCCTAAAAAATGTTGTTTCCCATATACTGTAGGGATAGAGAGAAAACAAGATCCCCAAAAAAATCAAACATGGATCAAAAAAACAAACTTTGAGGCAATGCCATAGGATGAGAAAAGTAAATGCTTCAGATCCAAATCTCATTGTTCAATATAACCAAAAAATTGAACCATTTTCCTTTGTGCCTCTTCTGTTTGGTTTGATTAAATCACATTTGTTAATGCATACTGCAAGCAAATACTTCCTATACATTGGAGGCAGCAATGCTACATATTTATGAGTTCATCTAGCACTGGCGAAACAACAGGAGAATGAAAAATATAGCCAGTATGACAACAGCGACCTGATCAATTCCTCGCATTCTCAGAACAACCGATGACAATTTGGACTTCTTTTCTGGCTTAATATTTACTTTAAATCCCTGGATTTGTTCATCAGCATACCGCACAGGAGATCTTCCGGGACTATTACCTCGGCTGGAACTTCTACTCCTTCCAGAATTAGCCTTTTCTAAAAAGCACTCGACCGGAGAAACCTGCCAATAAAGTACATACAGAGATGTCAATGAAGGAAAAATGACAGTAGATTTGATCAAGAAAAGAACAGAGTGAAACACAAGCATCTAAAGCATTGACCTTAATGGACTGCAGTTCTGGGGACCTAGCAAGTAGAGATCTTATATACAAAATTCTGACCCGGGAAACTAGCATGGTATCCATCACCCTTCTAGGCTCCATTTTACGGATAAAAGAAAATACGGCATCTCTAATTTCAGCAAGTATTTCATGCTCTCTAGAGGCACCTGCTTTAATGACTGCTGCCAGAACCTGTAAAAATAGCAGTTACCATCAAGAGGAGGGGAACAGGGCTTGCATAAGGCTATTCAAACAGAGCAGCTGAAAGATATAATAGCCCGTGCATTGTCAAATAGTTACACTGTACATTGTAACATCCTGATACAGCATATTTCTACTTCCAAAAAAGGACGACAAGGGAATAGAAACTTATAAGAAATAAATTCCAGCACCCCAAAAGATAGCTGCTGAAGTGGGAGAGCAAGTCCATAAAAACCCCATAGTGAATCCCCAAACTTTCAAGTTGGTATTCAAGACAAGTATGGTGCCAAAATTTGCAACAGGATCATAACACTGTCTCATCCATAAGGGAGTAAATCAAAGGAAAAACTCCTTTTCCTTCCCATTTTAAAGTGATGATATATTTCAGACAACAATAATTTTTAGAGAAGAAAATACAAATCATGCTGAGAATCTAAAGTTTTTGTCCAGACTGAATAATGGAACAACTAAAGATGCGTACCAGCATCAAAAGCTTGTTTGCACCGTCTGCAATTGCTGCAAGACTATCATATTGTTCAGGATCAAAGTCGCTTAGAGCAGCTGTAAGATACTCTCCTGCTGGCGTGGATTTGACATTATCAGAACCCGCTTTAACCAAAGCAACTGTACTATCAACCTTATTGGACACTGGTGGTGAAGGAGCAACATCAGTAGAACGTGCTTTATTGTTGTTATCATTCCTATAGTAAAGAATAATGGAAATTACTACAGACATAAAATGAAATAACCGGAAAAAAAAAAAAAAAAACTAACACAAGAGGTGTAAAAATAACACCTTCCAACGTCCCGAGACTGCACATCTATTGTTCCTTTGGATAATGGACTTGATAGCTGAGAAAAAAATTATACACTCACTCAATAGATTCACAACAGAAGAATCATTGCCAAAAGTAAACCAATATTAGCCACTAAGTGGGGAATACCCACAAGAGGAAGAACATCAGCAACAAAATGGTTCAAAAGCACTGTTTCAAAAAAATTTTTTTTTTTTTTTGGGGAAACGTACTGGTTCAAAAGCACTGTTTTAAAAATGTACTCACTAATAAACATGATTTTAATAACTACTTATGTTAGCGCCCGAAGGATCAAAAATAACTTTTTCATTAGTCTGGATGTTCATGCATAAAATCAAAACATCAAGTTGGGAGGGTTCAATACCTTGGGAGATCCAGCTAAAGTTGCTTTCTCTGTTAATCTATCAAATAGTTTCTCATTTTCTTCATGCAATCTCTGTACGAACATGAAAGAGAAAGTACATTAAGGCAGCAAGTCAATAGAGGTTGAGACATAATACAGGCATGTTGACAGAATAACCATGCTTTTTATTTTATTTTATTGAAGAGGAATACATTGCCTAGCATTTGCTCTTCCTAGTTTTTCCCGTAAAATTTATATGGAGAAGCAAATGCAAGCATGCTAACTATAATTTCCAGAACTTAAAAATGTTCCCAAAATGGATACCAGACCTCAATTAGTGCATCACGTTTTTTGAGTTCTTCTTCAAGTTTCTTGGTTACTACTGAAGAATCCATACTGTCACTAGTTGCCTTGGAAATTGATGACATTCCAGAACCAAGTTCTGAGCCAGATGCTGAGCTAGGTACACCAGAATTACGCACTTCATTGAGCTGTGTCTCCATGCTTTTAATTTTGTCCTACATCAGAAAGTGAACGTTTACATTGTAATGCAACAATAAAGAACAGAATTTAACTAGAATAATGGAAGGTAAGAAACAATACATTGAGAAATTCAACTGATCTATGGATAGTAAAAATTAGAAATAAAACAAAAGCTCAATATATGCAAGAAATGTCAAAGCAGTTCTATGCAACGAGCATTAAGCAGCAAATTAAGAATTTCATCCACAGCCAACAAATCAACCTTGCATATCAAATTAACAAAATTTAATTTGTACAAAATTAGCAGAGCTAGTAGTGCCTAAATCTTTGAGATAACGGATATCTGAAACAACAGATTCATATAGCAAACCCCAACTAGTTTGGGATTGAGCTAGGTTCTTGTTGTATATTTGTATAGAAGTAAAACTAACTGGAAACTAGATAATTATTGCATGTCAATAACAAAAACTTTCAGAATCTAGCAAATTAAATACAGCAGGGCATACCAATAGAGATGAAAGAAAATTGATTCATAACCAACCTGCAATGTTTGAATTGTAGAATCCCGCTGCTGCATCTGCATTTTCTGCTCCTGCTCCATCTGTAACAATTGAGCTACTTGAATTCTGAGCTGAGCATTTTGCTCCTTTTCTATCTTGTACTTGTCTGTGAGAACGAGGTTCTCAGACTGCATCAATTAAACAAGAGCAATGAAACAGCTTGTCCTCATGCTTAGCCAAAGGCTGAACTGAAGTAAAGCAAGATTAATTGGAAAAAAAAAATACAATGATAAAACTACCCGTGTTCCCAATAGACCAACACACACATACACACAACACAAAAAATCAAAAATCAATTTTGACCTTCAGTATACATGCCATAATTGAGGAAAGTAAACAAACATAATTTAATAAGATTAAAACGTCTCTAAATTCCATCTAAATTCAAGGATTTAGGCAAAAACAGACAAAATAAAATAGTAAACTAATGACCAATAATACTGAAAAATGACAAAAAAAAAAAAACCAAATTTTTATGTCATTAACTCCTCATATGGTGGAAACTACACAATGTTAAAAGTTACAAAACCTTTAAATCTGATTGCAGTGTGAAAGAAACTTTCCAAGCCTTCTGAACTTCATTGTAGAGTAGGACACACTGCTCGTTTCCATCCTTAAGTTCTTGTTTTAGTCCCAAAACCTCCTGTTTCAGATCCTGGATTTCCTTTTCTTTCTCATACAACTCCTTCCGTGTGTCATTTGCCTATAAAAACATGCAAATTGAAGCACAAGCATTATTCAAAATGATATCATCCATGAAGAACCAGCTTGGAATATTCAAATAATGGCATATTATTTGAGAAAAATAATTGTGAACATAAACTCAGCCAAATAAATAAACAAATTGAGTAAGATGCAAAAGACATGCATATATGTTATACAAGTGGCCAAGGGAATTCATATATCTGGTACAATTGCCAAGGGGCTTGTACTTGTTTCTGGGAAGAAGTAAGCTGTAGTTGGTACCCCCACCCATCTTTTTACTCACCTTTATAAACCTTTAGCTCTGCATGATTGTCCAGTTTATTTTTTTCCCATACCCATAATGCTATACAACCAAAGGCACATGTTGATGGAAGGAAAACATATAATAAGACAAAGGAAAGGTGACTAAACAAATTACAGGAATTATCAATGCATTCATAAGTAGCAGTAACTTACTACATCTCTCCATTTCTTAATTGTATCACGGTTTCCAAGGCTCAATGTAGCATTTCGAGCTCTGGAACAAAAATTAAGGGACGATAATGTCTCAGACAAGTTTGCAGCATTTGGACACACATTAAGTATCATCAAAGTTTTAGCAGTTCCACCTATAGAAGTGAAAATATTTGAAGCATGAATCAGAAACAGATCTCTGATGGCAAAAGAAATTACTAGAAGTAAAATGGAGAGAGAATTAGACAAGCAGCAAAATGAATACAGTCATAAAATAACTATGTAATCTTTATTTTCTGATAGATCAATACATTAGCAAAAATATTCCAGACATATCACCGGATAACACAAAAATAGAGAAATAAGAACAAGGATCATATCATGTGCAGAGAACTAGGGATATAGATGAGACACATCACCAAAGAGGGATGTCCTGGATGAAGCTGCATAAAATTTTAGTAATGAGCATTGATCTCTTGATCATGGTTGCCATTAGATCTCAAAATACTCACAAGCTTTCAGCAACCAACCATTCTACAAATTGTACACACTATAACAGATTAAGTATCAAAAACTGGTGAAAAAGTACCTGAAACCCAAATACCCTATCAAGGAAATTAACATGATATGAAAAGGGATACACTGGAAACTACTATAAGGATACACCAAGGAACAAGCATAATACATAAATTCTCAAGAAAATCCATTGGTGTCCCTCCATACAATCTAAAAGTGACAAAAAAAAAAAAAATGCATGCACAAAAGAATGTCATACCTAAGGAGTCTGCAAGTATTTGTGTGAGCATTGAATTTTCGTAAGGAACAACTTCCTTCTTTGAAGTCAAAGATGACATAACGTCCCCCAACCTGCATGCAAATTAATAGCAGTAAGATCATGGAACGGAATGGTCAGAGAAAAATAGAAAACATGTTTGCTAACATGCTGAATTAATTAGCAATATAATTTAAAAGGTGAACGTATTCTAATAATCCACCAAAAAAACCCCCATCATGCACCCAAAACTTACTCAAAAGAGGAAATACAAACTTAGGTATTATGTTAGAGGATGCATAGAGAGAGAGAGAAAGAGAAAGAGAGAAATCTATCATTCATACATACTTGAATATATCACACTGAAACCAAGAACGCTCAATGAACAAAAGCACAAGTAAAACATACGCTGAAAGCGATTTCATCACATGCAGCACATCTGTCACACGCTCCCCACTATCATCTTCTGTAATTAAACCTTCACTTCCAGCCAGATCAACAAGAAAAAGCTTGCTGTACAAGTTTTCTCCACTGACTAGATTGTGATAATAAATGTGTATTGTTATGATCCTGCGAAGGGAAAACAGGAAATTACAGAAAGCAAATAGAGATAAAAAAAAAAAACTCAGCTACATCAAAATACTGAGAAAGACGTTTAACTTTGTTGCACTTGGATATAATTGGTGCCTTCACAATATGAACAGGTTTATTTTTAATGGATTGTCATGCTTAAGATGAATAAATGTGATTAAAGGTTAGATATTTGAAGGTTTTGTTTATTAGACCCACTTTTAGCCAAAAAAAGAAAACATTTAGCACATGGGGAGAGGCCAGAGGGCACAGGAAAAGGTTGACAACTAATAATTTAAAAACTATGTTCTCTACTTAATAAAGGCTAAATGAGATCATCAGTTATCTTGACAGTATTATTAATTGTGACACTGATAACTGGATTCCCTAAAGCTTCTATAATATGAAGAACCAAGTTATTCCAATGATTATTTTGGCTGGAAAACCTGTAGGATTAATGCAAGGACTTTAGGTTGGAGCTTCTAATATACATGGGCTTTAGACTTGATCATCAATTATTTACAGAAACATGTTCATCTGTTTCTAAACTCTTAAGTTTCCAACTAGGGTGGTGACTCCTGAGAGTCAATAGATATATGAAATCAACGACAAATTTAAATTCACGAAGAAAACGAATATTGCCATCATATGTTCATACTTAATTGAGTGCTTAAGTTCAGGAGTCATAACACATTGATAATTGATTCATTTGAATAATTTTCACAACCTAAATACAGCAATCTTCTACAGCAATGTTAAAGAAGTCCTCCAAAAACAAAAGTTAGGCTTAAAATACTTCCTGCCATGATTAAATTAGTTAAAGTACTAACTCAACCATTAATAATAAACCATTGAGTGTTTGCTAGAGAGTGCATTCTTAAAGAGAAAGATGGAGAAACTTATAAAAGTTGATAATGTGGGCCATACAAATGAGATACGTTGAACTTCGATGTGTCATTTCCCCGTCTCTGAAATGCAGCTTTTAGGACTCTAGAAAAGTCTAAAGGATTGTCAACTTTTTCTGGCACAAGCTCTATAAAAAAATTTTCTGATCCCAAGCAAATTTTTTGCAGATTGGTCTCTGATTCTGAAAGTAAATCCCTTATCTAAAGTAACAAGAAATAAGACCACATTAGAGCATTTAGAGATGTCGATTCAAAGCCACAACACGCCCCAGAAATTAAAAACTAAAATTAGAAACTCAACTATAAAACAATGGATAAAAGAAGTATGATGAAAATAAACCTGTTCATTGTAGAGCTCAAAAACTGTAACAGAGAAATTGAATCGAGAAGTGGTGGTTGAATCAGAATTTACTAAATCAAACAGCTCCTCAAAACAGCGAGCATATAGACCACGCTCATGGCTAGAGCCTTCCTGATAACGTACAATCGTGTCAACAAGCAATGTGCAGCTTATACTACAGTTACACATATGCAACATAGGTAAAAATAATGCTGTAAGGCTAGAAAACCACAAGATTCAATATAAGCACATTATTGTAGATCATAGAAATCAGAAACCTAATTTCAACAGAAATATGGTAAAAGTAAGTTCACTCGATCAGATTAGATTTATATATCACAAATTGGTTTATTTTAATCATACCAATCCAGTTTTTTCTAAGACTATATCATATGTAATGTGATGAGAAAAACATTTGCAACCATAAGTTATAATAACAGAACTTTTGAACTTAGAGAACTTTTAATATTAATCTCACAGAGGAAAAAACCCATGCAGATGCATGTACATGCACAAAGAAAATTGATAATTATTATGTGTACAAACACTTGTAGGCATGTTAACACACGCAGATATATAAACAACATATGGAGAGAAAGAGTTGTGGTGGTGGTGGTTGGGGGGGGGGGGGGTGGGAGGGGAGAAGAAGAGAGGGCAACCATAGTGTGCGTCTTTCCAGAGCGAGTCTGTCCATATGCAAATACTGAAACATTGTATCCATCCAAAGCTGATTGCACAAATGGTTGAACATCACTAAACAGTTCAGCTGCATGACAAAATGGCCAATATTAGCACACTGACATGATACAACACAAATAAACAAATGAAATGCTATGATATGATATCCCCTATTTATTGTAGTATATTGTAGTTAAAGAAAATAAATGTTCTCATAAATAAGAAAACAAGTCTAAACAAACCTTGTCCAACATGAGGTCCATATACCCTATCAAATTCAAAATCTTTTTTGGGGTTGGCAATGGAATCATCACCAGTATTGATGCGGATCGTGCAGTCATCAGGAAATTCAACAACAGAAGGACCTTCATCTTCAAACAAGGGTCGTGCACGGCAGAAAACCTTTATGTTTCCTGAAATTGGAAACATAGTTTAGCCAAATGACTGATACTGTGCCACAATAAATTTTTAAGCTGAGCGTGGTATATTTTGGAAAAAAAAGGAAAATCTGTGTGTATACTTGTGCATATGTTTAGAAAGGGAAAAGTTAAAGAAGGATAATACCTTTGGCTGTCAATAAGTCATTAAACAGCCTTTTCCTCTCATTGATCAATGGAGATACTCTAGCCTCCGTTTCAAGGGCAGCTTGATCTGGCATTTATATTTAGATAAAGTTCAAATCCGTCAACAGAACCCACCAACAAGAAAACCTTGAGAAAAAGAAGCAAAGATAGTATGACAGAGTGAAGCACATAAAACTAGATAGATTTGAGTAATTTCGAAGGCATACAATCTCATAGACTAAAAACATCCACAGCAGAGTTCTACTCAGACCATGCACGTCAACTTATTGTATGTGTGCAAATGTACAGCCCATAACCTTACAAAAATAATCTCAGATATTTTACATATGGATTAAAAATTAAATACTAAAACCGAAAAAATAAACATTATCATTATTCTTTTAAAACATGTAAAACAGGCAGTTAGAGTGCCCAGAAGAGCTTAATTCCTTACCTAGCTTGCGTGTTTTCTCAGCAAGAACACCTAAGTAACGTGTTACTCGATCAAGTTTGGCATTAGAATATTCCTGTAGATCGCTTGCTTCTTGCCTCAACTCCAAGAAATCTTCTTTTGCAAGCTGTTCAGAATATGTGAAAATATAACTTCTCAATTAACTTAGAAAAGAACTCACTGAATGCCATTGTCCAGTACAAAGCTAATCAAGCGAGGAAGTTACCCTCCTATATATTTTTTTGGCATTTCACAATTTTAAAGGGAGAAGAGAAAGAAGGTTTCAATTTCCCCCATTCTCCACCTAGCAGTTGAGATTGGTCAAACAAATTTTTCAACTTAAAAAAGGGGAAACTAACTCTTTTGAAATAATCTATTTTATCTTTATAATTGACTAACAACAACAACAACAACAAGCCTTAGTCCCAGACAAAGTTGGGATCGGCTGTATAGATCCTCCAACGGTTAACCTTTCCAGCATCCTTATAATTGACTAAACTAAAAAAAAATATAAAGATTGTTTCTTGTCTTTCAATATTAAATTTCCTTTCCTACCACCTGTCCGGAAAAGTTTCCCTTCATTTCTTTTTACATTTAATCTTTCATTCCAAATGAAAAAAAGAAATTTCTCCTCCTTCCCTGCCATGCATAGCATAAAGCAGGTTTTAACGTTGTCAAAGAAGAACATTCTGCACCAACAAGAAAGAATGCAGGCTAATATAAATTATGTCCTAAGATTTAGCAGCAACTATACGTAAATAAAACATTTCATTAACATTACAATACTCTCCAACATTTCAGCATGGCTTAATGGTGATATATGTGTCCTAGCAAAATAGTCCCATGTGCGGATTGATAGCACTGAGCATTGAATGTAAAAAACAAAGAGAATTTGCAACTTTGTTTGAATCCCCATCTCACATACAAATACATCCAACATATACCACTTCTGCCTTTCTCCAAGTTTAATACTGATGAGAGGTAGATTTTATATATAGTCTTAGAAACACCAATGCAAATGAGACAGCTACCGAACCAGTTCACACAAATGCAAAGCTGGATTACAAATGACAAGGTTTTGGACTCAATACTATTGTATTTTGATGATGTGCTTTGACAAATCCACCTCAACCTGCATTACTAAAACTTAATTTCCTCCAAATTCATAGTCTCCCTTTAATACATTGGGAAGGATACGACTGAAAATACAAAGAAAAATGAAGCTCGCCCAGTAAGCCTTACACCCTAATCTCTTGCTTCGGAACTAAGCAAAAAAGGAACTGAAAAAACCACTCATTTTATCCCAGTTCTCCAGTGTAAGTAAAAACTGGGCATCGGATGGCGCTAATTCATCATCAGAAGAGTGCAGTGAAATAACAAAGATCATGCGTCAGTCCTTTGTAATTCAAATTTCAAATTTACATCGACATGACATTTTCCACATTTCTATCATTTAAACCTCCGATTACTCAACTCCTTACTAACAAAGTCAAAAATCGAACGCACTATTCAAAATGCATTCACTGGAAAAGAAACGAAAGCCAAATCACCTTAAGCTTATCCTTCAACCGCTGAACTTTGGAAAACAAAGCCTGCTTCGAAAACTCCGAATTCTCTCGGGGCAAAACCGAAGCAGCAGAGATCGAGTACCGTCGAACAAGCGGTGGCGCAGAAACCTTATGCTCCTCCGGCTCCAGCGAAGACGCCGAGGACTTCCTGGGTTCAAAACCAGTGACCTCCCAGTTCCACCTGTTTTTAGGCTCCGCCATTAAACCCTAAACTAACTATCTGTCTGTAAATTCTCCGGAAGAAATGAATAAACCCAAAAGAAAACTCAATGTGCAGAGTGAAAAGTAGAGATAAAGATCATCATCGTCCAAGAATTTGAGTTCCTTTTAGCATTTACTGGTGTGGTACGGTTTGGTGTGTTTCCTCTTTAATGGCAGAGAATAGTGGGAGAGGAAACGGTGACGTTTTAGGAGACACCGAATTGCGTTTAGAGACACTAGTTTTATGTGAGTTTGGTAGTACTTACGTTTCGCTCTCGGCTCTCGCAAAAACATTACTACATTTGATGGGTGGAAGGCAATTTGGTCTTACAGATAAGGTGCGGTCTAGTGCACGTGACAAAGCGCTTGGCTCCCTTTGTTTTCAAAATTGTGGCACTATTTTGCTGCTTGCTTTTTATCTTTTGCTGAGCTGGCTAACGTGGTCCCCAGGATTTTATTACATGTACCATCCATCCCTTATAAAATCAAATTTATGATACCTACATAATCCATCTATTTCTCATGGATATAATTAAATTATAACATGGATTGTGAATGATTTGTCGATTAAAATTAAAAGTGTGAATAACTACATAACTGAATATTTATTTGTCAAATCAAATTAAAGTTGTGAATAATTACGTGACTGAATATTTATTTGTAGAGATTCATAATGTGACTTTAAGGTTGACATTCTAGCATATCCTCAAAAAATGAAAGGTGAGTCAGATAATCTCATCTTATACACATTAGAATATTAATAATATGCACATTAGAATATTGGAGACGGTTGGAAGCTAGCAGAGATGGTTACCCTTAACTCCTAACGGATTGAGTTCGAATTTTTCTATCCACATCCGTATGTGTGAGTTTGTAACTATGTTAAAAAATAATAAAAAAAATATCAACAAAACAAGGGAGAGTACCACTGCAAATTCTATTATTATTTTAAAGAAAAGTAACTCACAATACAATGTGTCGACATTTGATTGGAGGTTTTTTTTTATAAGTATTTTTTTTCCCTCTGGAACGCTTGCATTTTTTAAATGTAAAAAATTTTTACTGTTTTTTTTATTGGACTTTGGTTTGAAATTTAATTATTATATGTAATTTAATAAATTTTAAAATTGAAATATGAATATAACTACAAATACAAATATAAATGATGGGATGGGATGCACATAATATATTTACAATTCAAGCAAATTAGTTGTTTTAAAAATGATTATTTGGTTCTTATAAAAGATCAAGAGTAATTATTTTTATTCCATTATTTACAGTTTTTCCAATTGGAGTTGATGCAATGCAATTGGATTGGATTTAGAATTTATAATTGTAGGTGTGATTTGGCAAACACTATAATTACAATATGACTTAAATTAAGATGTCACGTTTTATATAGATATAAAATAAATTAAAGTTAATTAATTAATTATTAAATGTATATGCTGACATATCTTCTAAATTAAGTTATGTGGCTAATTTTGTTAGATTTTCGTTGATTCAATGAAATAATATTTGTTTGCAAGCCAAGCCATAGATATTATTATTATTATTATTTATAAAAAGACCAAACAAATACATGTGCCCCTATTATTTGTAAGAATTCCCACGCCACACTATAACTTTTGCAAGTGAAGGATTATATACCATATTTTTAAATTTTTTCATTTCTTTAGATGGAAGTGAAGCATTTAAACATTAATAAAAAGAAACTGATAAATTTTATCATAATTTTAAATTCATAACTTTTAAATGTAAATAACTTTTTTAGGAAAAATATTGCTTTCATTAAGGAATTGAATCAGTTTTGAAAAAGAGGAGAATCATAAGGGGTTCTTTCAAGAACATCCACAAAAATTAAACAACTTAGTAAAAGTGTCGCATTGAGCAAAATAATGTCATTTTAGGATAAAATTTAAAAAAAAAAAAAAAAAAGAATAGTAAAAAATGTCATTTTAGGGCACGTGCATACATAGGGTTCCACTGACCAGACTTTTTTGGCAATGGTCTAGTGTGATATTCCGGTATACCCAATTTGCTAGCGAGGATTTGCCAGTTGCTGCTCAACGGAAACTAGTCGGAATCACGTCAGCAGCCCATAGACAAACTGAAAACCAACTAAAACTGACCAATACACTGAAAAAATGTAGACAACCAGAACTCAATTTTCACCGGCAAAGGAACTTGGGTACTGACAGATTCCTTGCTGAAACTCGACAAAAATGGGTTGGAATCATGCCGAGAACAAGAATATCAACGAAAACCAACCGGGAACCGTCTGAATCTCAATAGAAACCAATCGAAAAGCTGCTGGTTTCATTTTCTTTGGCTGCGATTCAAGTTTCGATCAAGTTTTTTGTTGTGTTCTGGTGCTTCAACGGCGATTCTGAGGGTACAGAACGACTCACCGTGTGAGAGCTTTAAAACGGCACCCTTTGATTGCTGGTCAGATGCCTCTAGGGGAGGCGGAGCCCTAGCTACGGTCGTCTTCTCTGACTCTGTTTACAAGTTATTAATTTTGTAGATTAAAAGTGTCTTATTTTGATTTTCAAATATGATGGTTAATGTTTTTAGAAAATATAAAAAAATTATGGTCGTATGTCTTTATATATATCCCATAATCATAAGCCAAGCGAATCTCAATCTAACAAGGGGAAATCAAACTTTGTTTTTATGGGGTAAAATAAAACCATTTTAGCTAACTTATGGATCACTTGATTACAATTGCAAAATGCAAAACACAAATGCTAAAAGGGAAAATTATTATTTTGTTTCCATATTTTATCATAATTAACTATTTAATCCTTGTATAATTTACCATTATAATATTCGTTTATATTATATAAAATATTATAATAATTATTATATTACGTTATTAAAATAAGAAAATAAAAAAGGAAAATGTGAAAGCATGGAACAAGTCGTCCACAGAAGCCCAAGCAAGGACCGCCGCCATCACCTTCACCGTCGACGTGCTGCCTAGCGACATGAAGCTTGGAGACCAGCAAATCTCAAGGCATCATTGACAAAGAGAGAATGTCTAGTTTTAAAATAACTCCAAAAATTTCCGATCAAGATTTCACCATTTTCCAGTGATCAAACGTAGAAGGTAAGATCAAATTGTAATTTTTCTATGTGAGAGCTTTATTTTGATACATTGTTTGGTTGATTTGGTTTTCGAAATTGGTTTATGAAATGGTAAATTTCACATTTTGTCCTCCTGCCATGGTAGAAGCTTGAGAAAGAAGATAAAAATTCCTTTTTTATCCTCAAACTTTAAATTTAAAGGAAAAAATTATAGGAGAGATTTTTTAGTGTAATAAATAAAAATAAAGTGACAAAACAAATTATTTTAAAAAATGCAAGGATAAAATAATTAATTATGATATTTTTGTAAGGACAAAATAGTAATTTCTGTATACTAAAATTAAATGTTTCCTCCACCCTAATTGTTTTGTTGTCCCAAAATTACTGGAACATTAGAAAGTTGTATCCAAAAAATAATGTCGTCATATTTTTTATGGAGTGGAAAAAATATTATTGAAGCTAAAAATAAATGTATTTTAAAATCTTAACCAACCATTCACAATGCATGAAACTATATAAACTTTGTTGTCAAATATAGTTTAAACCTTCAGTATGTAACCATATGGTGTTGGACCGTTTCGGCTTTTTTCCAAAATGAGATGTTGATTGTCAATTTAACTGGTCAGCTGCTCACCCTAAACTGCTTTTTTCCAACGTCATCTTCAAACTTTTACTTCACCCCTTTTTTCTACAATTCAGGTTACACGATCAAATTTTAAATCTATTTTCCCATCTCATTTTCGACAATTAAAATTAACGAACCATATACCATTTTTCCCATATCGATCTCTACTTTCGATTGGTGGCTTTACTTTGGCCGTTAGACCACTGGACGATGATGAAAAATAGATTAGAAGTTTGGGCCGATCCAGCAGTCCTTCATTTGACCCGTCAGAACTTATTTTTTCGACCATCATCACGACTGTTTCTAGTGCCTAATCGATTCGTTGGACTTAGAATAGTCGACCGGTACCTTCAATTAACAGTAATGAGGTCCGATCGGCACATATTGCCATTTTTTTTAAAGACATTACCATCTATTTTACTTCTTTAAAAAATAATTATAAATAAATTTTTTTTAAGGAATTATAAATAAATTTCAGTAGAAACAAATAAATCGATTTTTTTTTTTGAAAGGCCTAATAAAAGCCAAAATAAATCGACCATTTCTCATTACTAAATATACTAAAATTAATTACAATTAGACAAAAAATTATTTTATTTATTAGGCTGAATTTAATTTTTCTTTTGGCTTAAAAGCAAGGTCATGATAATTACCTCAAAATTGATTGTTGTATAATGATTTGAAATATTTATTATATGATACAAAAACTTAGATTTAGTGGAGATTATGCCTTCCAATATAGAGTTTATTATGATTTTTAGGGGACATTATTCATGAAAACCATAGTGCCTTTCATTTGTTATTTCTGCTTTTATCAATTATTAATTATTTATTTCTTTCTATGAACTAGCCGTTGAACACATATAGTGAAATCCACCAACTTTTTTCTTTTTTTTTTAAATTCAATTGAGAGATTTAATCCATGATTGTACAATGGCCTACCTCTATTAACATATGCTTGGGTACATATTCGAACTTGTAACTAACAGTTCACAATACAGCACACTAACTATTAGACAATACCCTCAACTCGCTCCACCAACTTTTCTAACAACTTTTTTAACTCTCACTAGTCACTACTAAGTATATTTGGAGGAAGTATAATAGAAAATTTTATTGGGCTAAAACTTATTGTTAGGGTTTGTTTTAAAAAAGAGAGAATTATTCTCAAGTCCTTTATTTTTATGGTAACATACTCTTAGGTCCTAGTACTTTAACAATTATATTATTGGGTCCTTCACCTATTGGTCAAGGTTCTTCCATCTATTTTTCTATTAAATTTCATTCAAAAGACAAAATTATCCTTCATTTTATTGTTAATTTACACGTATTTAATTTTTTATAAATAAATATATTTTAACTAAAATAAATAATCACTCTCCTTCTCTGCCAAATCAGTGCAATGTTTATTGTTTTCTCGTTAAATTTTGAATCTTGCCATTTCATTTCTGGTAAGCTCATCTTTATTTGATTTATTTTTCTGTTTTGTTTATAATTTTATTTGTTCCTTTTCGAATATCCTATTAATCTCGCGGCAAGTCAGCAGTAATAGTTTATGTTAGTGAAATGCAATGGAATAGCATTATTATAAGAATATGGCAACCGACGACGATAAGGCTCCAAGAATCTCCTCCAACCTCTTTGTTGGTGGATCCTACTCATCAAGGCGTTTACTCTTCCATTATAAGATGAAGAAGAGCAAGCCCATGCTGTGGCGGAATTAGGGGAGGGCAGAGAAAGTGGCGGCAACCCCCGAGCCCAATAAAATTTTTGAAATTTTTCGCAATTTAGCCATAAAATGATGCTTTTTCAATTTCGCCCTACTAATTTTTGAGTAAAAAATTTTTCCCTTGAAAATTTTTGAGGGAAAAAAAAATTGGCCCCCTTCCCGTAAATCCTAGTTTCGCCACTGAGCCCATGAACAAGTTCTTAACATTTGAGTTTGATGGCTTGGAAATTAATTACTTTCACATTATGAATTATGTGGCTTAGCTCCTTTTCAAATTGTATATTTTTTTATTGATCTTTTAATTTTAAGTAAATATATTTAAAATTTCAAGTGCTCTTTTTTTTAAGTTTTATATATTTTTGGAATGCAAACTTTGTTGGATCTGAATATACATTGCAAAATCAGATACAAATATATTATTTTCATTTAGTTTGGGCGGTTCTGGTGAATGATGTTGCGGACTCGGATAGTTGAAGTGGACGGCAACAAATTGGTGGCTCGACAGTAAAAGAGAAGTTGTTAATAGAGTATATGGATTGGGAGTGACCGAAGGAGGATGACAAGAATTTTTTTTTTTTTTTTTGTTAGTTTTTTCTCTAATTAAAAACAAAGTAGGGGTATTATAGTCTTATAATTATATTACAAATAAGTTGTCGACTTTTACAATTGACTAACATAATAGTTTGGGTATATTCTTCTAAAAGGAGATGAAAGGACCTTGTAGTTGAATTCACCAATAAGTGAAGGACCCAGTGACATAATAGTTAAAGTACGAGGATTTAAGAATATATTAGCATAAAAGTGAGGGACTTAGAGTAATTCTCCCTTTCAAAAATAATGAAAAATGTTTTTTATACTAAAAAAAATTAAAACATAATTTTTTTTGATAATTTAGGTTATTTAGAAGCAAAAGTTAGTTTTTTTTTGTTGAAAATAATTACACAAACAACCGTTTTATGAAATTAAAATTAAGAACCATCCATGATAAAATATTGGCTGGCTCATGTATGCTATACGCTGGTTGACTACCAGTTTACAGCAAGCTTATGAGACTATGTTCTTCACTATTAGTTTATGATTACCTACAAGTGGTTTATGAAACTCTGCAATTTGTGATTTTGGATTGTTGGGAGGTTAGCACATAAACAGATGGAAAAACAGACATAAAGGTTGTTTATTGTTGGTTGATTTAGTTTATTGTCAATATACAATACATTTATTAGTTACAAAATGATTACATTTAGTTTGTAAAATCTAGTTTACATTCATTTATACAATATTTGTAATTGATTTAGATCCAGTTTAATGTAAAAAAGATCAACTTATAACTTGTTTTTTAAATGTTTACAACAGATTTATACAAATTCTATAATAAACTAACACATTTTATTTTATCTTCTATTGGGCAATTTATCAAACAAGTTGACAGTAACAAATTAACTAAAAATCAACCATAAATAAACTTAAATCAAACAATTATGTACTTCAATTACTTCTTTATCAGTCATTAGTTGTCAAAGAACCTTGCATCAAATAAAAATGTATATAGCTCACATCTTCACCATATAAATTCTATGCTCAACGAAATAAAGCTCCATTGTCTTGTACTAATTCAACCTTTTTGAAGGGTCAAATCATGATTCTGATTCTGACACAATTTCTAATAATCTTGTGCAATTGGTATGAAGAAATATATCTATATGCAAAGAACAACATTATTCACGAGATATAGAGTATCAAAAGTAGATGTGAGTCGTGAATGGGACTAGAAATTTGGATTATAGAGCATGGCGTTGTAAATGTGAAACAGAGATGGATCCATAAAAAGTATGGTTGTTGGGAGTTCGAAAAACAAAGACACGTGCTGTAGTGCTAACCCATCTACAAGACCTTGAAATTCCCATTGGATACCACCAAAAGACAGCAAGAATATCAAAACACAAATACCTCAAATGAACCAAATCTACAAATTAGATACAGAGATTTCAAAAAACTCCATGTAAATCTGCATAAAGAAACATCAAATCAAGAAAACAAATAAAGAAAGGAAAAGTAAAAATGGCTACTAATGGTGATAAACACTGACAGGAGCCACTGGTAAAACGACGGGGAAATGTAAGCTTTTTCTCTTGTTTTAGTAGTTTTTAAGATGAATACCATGTCAATTTACTAACACAACTTAGCACGATATATCCATATAATCAGTATTAACCAAAATAATTATGGCATTTTCTCAAACATTTCACCCTTAAATTTAGTCATTCTCATGTACATACATTAAATCATCCATAAAAAGAAGAGAAGAAATAGTATACTTATCCCTAACCAAACATCACAAATATCAGCCAAAACTCACAAATTCAATCATCCAATTGTAATTCTATTACTATCACAACACAATTAGCCACCAGGCGAATACCCATTCAGTATTTAAGGACTTCGTTATTATTTTTACCAGAAAATCCTTAAAATATTAAACTTTAATGCTAAACATTTTTTGTCAAATAATATTGGGGAAAAAAAAACTATTTCGAGTCCATTTTACTGATTATTTTAAAAAAAAGTTACTATTTTAAATTTTTATAGTACATTGTTTTATTTTATTTTTATAAAAATTAATTAAACTATCTTAATTTGTCACTTATCTTAAAAAATAATGTTATTTGTTGTTAACAATCATTGTCAAAAAAAAAAAAATATAATAAGACTTTAGTCCTTTAATTTTAAATTTCCAATTAATATTGCTATTTAATGTACATTTTCCTATAGAAATTTGAAAAAAAGAAAAAAAAAATAAGAAAAAGAAATGTTTAGCTTGGGAGTATTATTTATTACTGAGTGTGTCTAAATGCTGGATCTAATTTATTTTATACAATTAATCACCGTTTAACATAGTACTAGTACTTAAAATTGACAATTATGATATATATATACGGGTTCATGTATGAGGCCCTGGACCAGAACCACTTGTTAGGGGTGACACATGCATCTCATTTAATTTGAATTCTCAGGCCCATTTATTATTTGAGGACCTCAGTCCGGACCTGCACTGCACTGCACTGCAAATAGGATGAGGATTTGGATAGACTGTGTAATTTCTGACAGATTATTGTCCAAAATAATATATTACGAATTTTTTTTTCTTTACTCGTTTTATCTAAATTAGAATGTCCGTCCGAATTACCCTTTATCTAAATTAAATATTAATACCAAATTACCCGATTTGTATATATGTTGACTGAATTAGAATGTTTGATTTGGCCGAATTGTCCGAGCCGGAATTGGGCGAATTAAAAATTAACATTCAATTTTTTTATCTTCGAGAAAAAATTGCAAATATTAATTTTCAATTCATCAAGTATATTAAAACGACATCGTATTGGTGAAGAGTAAAACGACATCATTTTCTTATTCGGCTGAAAAGCATGTTACTCGATTATTGTCTGAATTTTTCGAATTACTCGTTTGACATATCTTACCTAACTTGTTTAACCTGTTTTGCCTGAATTACCAGTTTTATCTGTAGCTATTTGCTCACCCATACAACAGAAGGGTGAAGAAGGGAATTGCACGATTTTATAGGGATTAAATAGCATTTATTTTTAATAGAGAAAAATTACTATTTCATCACTATAATTTAGTCAATATTACGATTTCATCACTCAATTTTTACAAAATTGCTCTTAGATCACTTTTGTTTGGTACTGTCGAATGATTCCATCACTACTTTGTTAAGTTCCTTTTTTTTTGTCAAATTGATGAAAAGATCATAGGTAAAGTATTATTTCATCGCCACATTTTGGCCAAGATTACTATTTCATCACAACAATTTCATCAATATTACGATTTCATCACCCTAAAACATTGCCGCATTGTTAACTCCCTATTTTTTTGTCAGCTTAATTTAAAAGACCACATTCACAAAACTATTATTTCATCACTCTAAAATACCCCATTCACGAAAACTACCATTTACCCTAACCCTAAAACTACCAAATGTTCCATTTCCTAACCAAACATTCATTTCCCTATTCTAATTCAAGAACACCATTGTGTCACAACGACAAGAAGGAGCAACAACACCACTTGTTGTTAAGGAGTAACACCGCCATCAAGGAGAAGGCGAGCCACGGCCTTCAAGGTATAAAACAATTTATATTTTTGATTAATTCGAAATCTTAGCCACAACCTCCATTTTTTATTATCTTTGTTTGATTTTCGATTATCAACCTCCATTATCAAATCGGAAAACAACATCTAATTCATCTAATTAATTCGAAATCTCAATCAAGTTTAGTGTTAGAATTAGCCATGACAGGTTATACTTTTGAATTCTTCTTCTGGGTCCTCCTCTTCCAAAATAAACAAATCCTATGAAATCCATCCGATATTCCAAAATCGCAAATCTTCAACAAGCAATTGTCTAAAGTCGTGAAGCTCTATAAATGATTACTAAAAAAACATGAAGCTCCAACAGCAAAATCTCACAATATTTCAATTGAAAGTTAAATTACTGTTTCTTATGTAAAGTTAATGATTTTCTGTTTGTTATTTTGAGTCAAGAGAAGTTAAATAGGTTACAAAGGATAAATAGGTAATTTAAAATCACAATGTGCTATTAACTAAAATATTAAAATAATATGCTATGTAGTTACTAACATTGAACATTAAAAAATGCTATCCACTGTCATTTCCCCTTCCAGAATCATAAATATCCAATTAATTAATTAGTAAAAAAAGATACGCGCAACTTAACTGAAAGTCTCAAAGTGTGATTAGCCTAAAGAGAGGCTTGACATTGGCCTTATATAGGCACTGAAGCGTCGATTTTCCCGCTTTTAATGGAATTCTTTGGGCTCCATGAATTTCGGCACCCAATTGTCCTCTGAATTTTTAGGGTCCATCGGTCTAACTAGATGAGGAGGCTAAGATCGAGACAAAAGATTGAGGTTGGTAAGGCGACCTTTCCCTCTACTAAGGTGAGCAATTTCTCCTTAGGTTAAGTAAGAGTGACCTTACTTTGAGCCCGAGTGGGGGCGACCTCTTCCTAAACACAATGCGAGGCAACCACATCTTTCAAGGAACCCCAGTCTTTAGAGGATGCTTACATTAACAAATATCATTTTTTATAACTTTATTAAAATAAAATATCAGCAGATTTGAAATATTAATTAAATATCATTTTATGTTTTGTTAATACTTGTTTTTACCAATAAAATATAAGTAAATTCACATATTTTACTATTTTGGGAAAAAAAAATTCGCTTATTTACTGGTAAATATACGTATCTACTATTTATGACATACTTTTTTTAACATAGATATAAACTCACGCACTCGGATATGAAGAGAGAATTTGAACTTTGTCTGCTTGTACATGAGGGCAAGTTGTTTACCAACTCTATTATAGCCTAGAGTAAAGGGCTTTTTTCTTGCTCATTAGCACTTTAGCTTTCTTTTCAATAAGGACGTTTAGGCTTTACTGATAGAATAGATAAGGCTTTTATCACTCATTTAGGGCCTGTTTAGTTTAGCTGTTTTAGACAGTTGATAGCTGTTGACTGTTATGGATAGCTGATAGCTGAAGAAATAAGGTGTTTGGTAAATTTATTGTTAGCTGTTATGATTAATATGTAAAATGACCAATAAGGGTATTTAATAAATTTAAATTAATATATAATTGTAATTTTCCAAACATGTGACAATAAAAATATAATTTAATATTACATTCAATTTATACCATCATACGTCCAACATTCAAAGATGTTTTTAAAGAAGATGTCAT
>CATIWJ010200247.1:0-14706 GCA_949640765.1 Croton laevigatus
AGTTGCCTTCTCCATAGATCCTTCTTCACACACTTGAGAAGGATATTAGAATCAAGGATGAAATAGTTGCTAACCAGAATGAAAAGTTTCTTGATATTACATTGGAATCAGCTAATGCATAACAAAAACAATTATGAGGAGAAGTGAAATAAGTGCATTTCATTCTTGCACACTAAGTTTCAATCTGTATTTGGTTCATGGATTTAATATGGTCTGGTCTGATTAGGACCGCTTACATCTTTCAATGCTAGTTGATATCTTGTGTGGTAGTCTTTTTTTTCATCAAGTATTTTATTGTTGTTGATCAGTGTTAAATAAGTTGTATTTTACTTAAATGTATACTTCAGTTAGTTTTTGGTTTTACTTGAAATCCCTTGAATTATTGGTATTTGATTTAATTTTGTAGACATCAGAAAGTTCGTTTGTCAGGAGGTCTGCAGCAAGCATGCTTACTGGGAAGAAACCTGTCTCAGCAGCGGTGAGATTTACTCTGCCTTTCCTCATTTGTTATAAGTATTTTTACCAATGGACTTTGTTGCCTACCTGGTGTTCCTGATTTTTGTACTGTTCTTTTTGTTAGCCTGCTAATAAAAGGGGGGGATCTGTTAAATCTGCTGCCAACAAGAAAGGAGATGGAGCTGGGCGGCCTGAAACCTCAAAAGCAAGTGAACCACCTGAAGATGTAGAAGTAAGGCATATTGGACTTATCTGTAAAAGATCATCTTTTATTAGCACTTCTACCATGAGTTTCAAGGTGAGGTACTTATGGTCTTGACTGATCTGATATTTGCAGCCTGCAGAAATGAGTCTTGAAGAGATTGAAAATAGATTAGGCTCTCTTATACAAGCAGAAACCATTTCTCAACTAAAGAGTACTGTGTGGAAAGAGAGGCTTGAAGGTAGGTGATCATCTTTGTTGTAACTTTCTCTTAAGTTTTGCTAGTATTATATAGGTTGTTTTTTACCAGTTTTTTGTGTCATTACTTTTCTTGAGCTGTTCTTTTTTTTTTTTTCTGGATGTATTGACCCTATTTCAAAGGAAAAGTTGAAATTTTAGTTTGTGTTGTTTCTATTTTACGGGTTAAATTTTATCACCATTACAGAGTGGGAAGGTGGTTTCAGTTAAGTGTTGGTTACCATTTTTATCCAAATTATAATCTAAATTGTTATATAAGAGCAATTCAAATATCTGTTGGCTTTGGTTTTCAATCCTGTTGTTGGACCATCCTTTTAGTTTTTATTTTATCTATATGGCGGTTGTTATCTTTTCTGAATATTGTTTGCAGAAGAATTGTCAAATCTTAGGATTCCATATTATAAGTATTTATCATGTTAATTTTATGTGTTGTGGCTGCATGTCTGATTTATGTGTTCTCCAGCACCCTGTCATGGCTTAGTTATTTTTTTTTTTATGTGGTTTTCTCGTTTTTGAATTTATGAAATTACATTTTTTGAAATTTGAAGCAGTAAAAGGCTAGTTGACTTTCATGCTCTGCTCACTTTCTATGTATGGCTGTGTGGTTAATACCTTTTGGAATTCTTGCAGCAATATCCTCATTGAAACAACAAGTTGAAGGTCTACAGGACCTTAATCACTCTGTGGAGATTTTGATACGTTTACTCTGCTCTGTTCCTGGTTGGAATGAGAAAAATGTTCAGGTATTTCAATTTCTGTTGGTCTCATGTGAAAATATTGTTACTTTCTTTGCCTTTGATGGCATTTGACATCCAGACTTTTGGATAAAACTTCAGGTTCAGCAACAGATGATTGAGGTGATTACTTACCTAGCATCAACAGCTTCAAAATTTCCAAAGAAATGTGTAGTGCTTTGCCTTCTGGGTATGTGTTAGATTGCGTATCTTTATTTTTTTTTTTCAAATTTATGAAAATTTCCTATTTATGGTGGTAATCAGTACTTTAGTTTAATTTTGTTTTTATATGTTCATTTGAGAAAAGACAATTTTACACGTCACCTGAAGTTACTGAATATACAATGCCACTTTTGACAGGTATAAGTGAACGGGTTGCAGATATTAAAACCCGAGCTCATGCCATGAAATGCCTTACCACCTTTTCTGAAGCAGTGGGTCCAGGGTTTATTTTTGAGAGAGTAAGTATTGTTGCAATTTATTACATCACATGTGCTTGGAAAGGGTTTGCATTTAGCATGATGCTACATGGCTTCACCAGGTGGAGATGATCCAGAAACCAATCTGGGTCAGGTGACCTGGTGGAGGAGTCTCTTTTTCTGTTCCTCTTTGTTTAAAAGAAGAGAGAATATTATTGAGATCTTAATTTCGTTGATTTCTCAACTCTTATGTGTAGGCTTGTCTGCATGCAAGTTCTTGTTTCTTCTTTCCAAATTTTTTCCTTCCATTCTGGAATGTGTACGGGAGTTTATTCAATTGTTACTCTTTTTTTTTTTTCCCATCTGTTCTGCCATATCTGTTCTTACGTTAGAATTTTTTTTCTGTCTATCTCATTAGAAAGAAAAATATTTGTGACAGATCTTTTTAACTAATTTGAGCACCTTATGTTTACTCACCACCTTGCTGATTGAACTGGCCGCCATGTCCCTTTACTGAGTTAATGTCTGAGCTTGGTTTTACAACTATTGTGAAGCATCTATTTGTCTTTTGGGGCTGCATGTGAAATGCACTACTCAATTTGCACACATGATGTTGGTTAATATGTAATTTTTCCCCTTACTGCAGCTGTACAAGATCATGAAAGAGCACAAGAACCCTAAGGTTCTCAGTGAAGGAATATTGTGGATGGTTTCAGCAATTGATGACTTTGGTGTATCTCATTTGAAGCTCAAGGTGTTTACAGTTATTCCTATTCTTTTTTTATGCTCACCATTTCCTTTATTTTCTTGTGTGGATAAACTTGATATATATATATGATATTCAGAGATAAGTTGCAATTTCGCAGGATTTAATTGATTTCTGTAAAGACATTGGCCTACAATCGAGTGTGGCTGCTAGCAGAAATGCAACTATTAAGCTTTTGGGTGCTTTACATAAATTTGTTGGTCCAGGCAAGTAGTCATTTCATCTTGTAATTTTTCTCTTCCCCTGATTTCTTTCTTCAAAGAAGCTTCACATTCTCTTTGTTTTCTTGCAGATATTAAAGGATTTTTGGCTGATGTGAAACCTGCACTACTTAGTGCTCTTGATGCTGAGTTTGAAAAAAATCCTTTTGAGGTAATCCCAAGCAAATGATGATGTCCCTCTTATTGCGGTTCATTTCTGATAGATGAAGTTCATTATGCTTGTGTCTGTGCTTCAGGGTGCTTCTGTTGTACCAAAGAAAACAGTTAAGGCATCAGGATCTGTGACTTCTGTGTCTGCTGGTGGGCTGGATGGCCTGCCACGTGAAGACATTAGTGGGAAAGTAACACCTGCTCTGCTGAAGAGCATGGAAAGTCCTGATTGGAAGGTATTGATATCTACATATTTGAACTTGTGAAGCAAACTTTGGATGATTTTAATTTTGCATCATTCTAGTGTTTTTGATAGACAACTTGACTGAATCATTTGCACTTGCTTTTCCATGCTCCAGGTTCGTTTAGAATCAATTGAGGCTGTCAATAAAATTTTGGAAGAGGCTAATAAACGAATTCAAGCAACTGGAACTGGTATGACTAATGTTCTAATATTTTAGTTTTGTTAATGGTACATAAATTACATGTTCTTTTTGGAGTTTTTGTTTTGTTCTCTTGATAGTTAGTTATGATGTTTTATTGCTAGGCGAGCTTTTTGGTGCTCTGAGAGGACGCCTGTATGACAGTAATAAAAATTTGGTCATGGCAACTTTGACTACTATTGGTGGTGTTGCTTCTGCCATGGGACCAGCTGTGGAGAAGTCGAGCAAGGTTTTTGAAGACTTAATGAGAATCTTTTAAACTTCATTTTATTGCTATGCTGAAGAAAGCTGAAGTTCATCTTGAGTTGGTTTAATGCAGGGCATTCTTTCAGATATTTTGAAGTGCCTTGGCGACAATAAAAAACATATGAGAGAATGTGCTTTGACTACAATAGATTCTTGGGTAGCTGCTGTTCATCTAGATAAAATGGTATTAGTTGTGGTGATCTTAATTTAGAGTAATTCTATGTTTTTGCATCAGCTATAGTAATGATAATACTTCATTGCTCCAGATTCCTTATGTTGCTGCCGCTCTAATGGACACTAAGCTTGGTACCGAAGGGCGTAAGGATCTATTTGATTGGTTGTCCAGGCAACTTTCAGGATCAAGTGATTTTCCTGATGCTGTGAATCTGCTGAAACCAGCTGCCTCAGCTATGACGGTAATTTTTGCTATCCTGGATCTTATCAAAGTTAAACATCCTTGGATTATGGATGCTACTATGCTAATTGGCTCTCATGTAGTTCCTTTTATTTTGTATGAATTCTTTATTTCCATTTAGAGGTTGGATTATGGATGCCACTATGCTAATTGGCTCTCATGTAGTTCCTTTTTTTTTTTTTTTTATGAATTCTTTATTTCCATTTAGAGGTTGATCCTTGGTTCTTTGGTCATGTATTCAAAATGCAGAATTCTCCTTGCATTGCAGAGGAGAAGTTAATAAATAATATTTGTAGTAGAATTTTCACACTAGGTATTTGTTTCTCTTCTGACCCATGTCTGCTCTTCAATATTTTTGTCAGGATAAATCATCAGATGTTCGGAAGGCAGCAGAAGCATGCATCACTGAAGTCTTGAGGGTTGCTGGACAAGAAGCAGTATGTAAACTAGATATATTTCTCTTTTGTTTGAGATGGATTGACACCTTAACTTTACATGTGCTTGTATCTCCTTCAGATTGAGAAGAATCTAAAAGATCTTCATGGGCCAGCTTTAGCTCTTGTTCTTGAAAGGGTGAGACCGTGTGGGGCTTTTCAAGGTAATTTAATAATAGATGGGTTTTATTTTCTGTGTTTGCCTGAATTGAATGATACCTCATGCAAATTTAACGTGTTTATCAGACTCATTTGAAGCTGCAAAAACAATTTCAATGGGGCCCACATCCAAGACAATCTCAAAGGCGGGAAAATCTGCTTCCAATGGTGTCTCAAAACATGCTAATCGATCCATTTCTTCAGTATGTATCTTCCATTTTTTTACCCTTTTCTTAAAATTTGATCTAGAAACTGATTATGTTTTTTCATGGTTTTATTAGAGAGCTGCACCAACAAAAGGTTTAAGGCCAGAGCCAATGATGTCTATTCAGGATAGAGCTGTTCAGTCTCAAGTGTTGTTAAATGTCAAGGACTCAAACAAGGTATATTTTGCATCAACGCTGAAACTTTAAGTAGGAGTAAGGTACATTGATTAAATACGTGTCATCTGCATATGTTTGCTATCCAGGAGGACAGGGAAAGAATTGTAATCCGTAGGTTTAAGTTTGAAGAATTGCGGATAGAACAGATTCAGGATCTTGAGGTTTGTATTTGTTGTGTGTTAAGGTAATGTTTTTGGATGCTTTTAACGTTACTGTGTTGTGAGAGATCTCTGCAAAATGTGTTGAATGCAGAATGATATGATGAGATATTTCAGAGAGGATTTACACAGGCGCCTGTTAAGTGCAGATTTTAAGAAACAGGTTGACGGGCTTGAGATGCTGCAACAGGTGTTCATCCATGTCCTTGGATGCTTAATATTGTTTTCTTGCTTCTGAGGGTTTGTCATAAATGAGTGCGTCTTTTTTTTTCCAGGCTCTTCCATCAACTATAAAGGAGATAACTGAAGTTTTGGATATCCTTTTGAGGTGGTTTGTTTTACAGTTTTGTAAATCTAACACAACATGCCTATTGAAGGTATAGCTGTCTATTCATTCGTCATTTAGTTTATAACTTTGATTCTTTGCTAGGTAAAAATTTGATGTCCTGTTGATATGGACAGGTGCTGGAATTCCTTCCTGAACTCTTTGACATGCTGCGGAATGAGAACTATGTTCTGACAGAATCAGAGGCAGCGATATTCCTTCCATGCTTGATAGAAAAGGTTCTGTAAAGTCTTTTTAGTATTAATATTATTTATGTGGATGCCATCATTTCATACATCACCATAATCTTGTGATAGATTGATTTCTCAATTTGGTTTCTTGATTATTTTGTTCTACTTTTGGAAAGGGCAGACAGTTATTTGAAACTCATTTACTGTGCTGTTTCTAGTTGCTGATTTTAAATTGCTATTTCCCATGCCAAATCTGACTTTTGTTGTACTGCAGTTGGGGCATAATATTGAGAAAGTTAGAGAGAAAATGCGGGAGCTCACCAAACAAATTGTTCAATCATATTCTGCGACAAAAAGTTTTCCTTACATTTTGGAAGGTCTGCGTTCTAAAAACAACCGTACACGGATAGAGTGTGCAGATCTGGTTGGGTTCTTGATTGATCATCATGGGGTTGAGGTACTAATGGATGCCCTAATTCTTTTTCCCGCTTCTATTGTTTAACACCCACTGACCCCTTACCTGATTCCAAGAACATACAATCATATTTTTGTTTTTGTTCAGTTCTTCCTACTTAGGCCCTAAACTCTGTAAACTGCAGATAAGCGGGCAATTGAAATCCCTTCAACTCGTTGCAAGCTTGACTGCAGAAAGGGATGGTGAAACTAGGAAAGCTGCTTTGAATACGCTTGCTACTGGTTATAAGATTCTTGGTATACAATGATGCTCAACTCTTTATTAGTGAAGTTGGTACTAAATGTAGTTAGTAGTCTTGAGTTCTTTCTTTCTTCCCAGGTGAGGACATTTGGCGATATGTCGGAAAACTCACGGATGCTCAGAAAAGCATGTTAGATGATAGATTTAAGTGGAAGGTCGGTGTAATATTTATCTTGTACTGTAAATTCCTTTAAAGGGAGGTTCCTATTCCTTCAACAGGAGAGGTGTATTTCCCTCTTGCTGTATCACTCCTTATATGCATCCACCATGATACTTTTGCAGGTTAGAGAGATGGAGAAAAGAAAGGAAGGCCGGCCAGGTGATGCTAGAGCTGCTTTACGGCGTTCTGTTCGGGAAAATGGGTATGTATTTTCTTGTGAAGGACAACAATGGAAGAGAATTTTAATTTAATGGCTCTTGATCCTACGTTTGAAGAAAATACATGATGGGTATCACCCCTACTGCAGTGTACTCCACATTCGAAGTTATAAAATGATTAGTATGCGTTTGCTATTTTTAGGAGTTGTAAGTTAGGAACATTCAGATGCTGGGGGAAGCATAGAAACTGTTATGCATTAAGTTACTGAGCAATTTGACCAATTGGATAAATGTTAATGATATTAGAAATTGTTTTCTTAGAGTATTAATTTTCTGAAACACTATTGTGACTATCAGGTCTGATATAGCTGAGCAAAGTGGAGAAATTTTACAGTCAATTTCGGGCCCGATATTGCCTAGGTATCTTTACTTCTCTAGTTTTATGTTTGTTTGATGTAGTTGCGGTATAAAATATATTTTGTTCTTAATTGTTCTAATAAATAATATTGCTTTTCATTTACAGGAAAAACTATGGTCCCCCTGATCTTCACATGGAAAGACAGATTATGCCCCGAGCAGTGACCGGTGTCAATGGACCCACTGACTGGAATGAAGCTTTGGAGATAATTTCTTTTGGCTCCCCAGAGCAGGTTTTTCCCCTGAGATATTATGCTTTGTTTAGCTTTTGCATTGTACATGAAGGAATTAATCTTGCTCATAATGTCTAAAAATTGTCCAGAAACTGATGTCATGAAAGATAAATTGTCCTCGTCCCATTTATGATGCAACTGCTTATGCTCCCATAACTTCTATGTAGATTACATTAAAATTTATTATAATGCAACCTATTACGATAAAATACCATGTCATAGCCTTGTATTGCTATGCTCTGGGTGCTAACAACATGTAATCCTATATTTTTTCTTATTTTCTTAGATTGGAATGATAAGGTAGGCATCTGTTTCTTCTAGTTCAAATGGTTCCCTAACTTTTGTTGGAACCTGGGCAAGGATTGTTTTTATGTTTTTCTATGCTTGGACCTCAACCTTATTAGTTGGCTTGGGGGATCACAAATGAGTGCTTGCTTAATGTGTGTAAATGAACATTTATTCTGAAATCCGTTTTATTTTAGAGAACGTCTGGCAACTGTATTATTCTTCTATTATTGTCCAAATCTTAATGACTTTATCACAAGCACATCATACAATATTTCCACTTGCAGTCAGTTGAAGGAATGAAAGTTGTATGCCATGAGTTGGCACAAGCCACTGGTGATCCAGAAGGTAGTGCAATGGATGAGCTTGTGAAAGATGCTGATAGGCTTGTTTCATGCTTGGCAAGCAAGGCAAGTGCTCCTTCATGATAAATAAGTGATCTTCAGTTTCCTTATCACGTTTCTCTTGGAAATACTAGCGGTAGAATACTGATGTTTTGGAATGGACAGGTAGCCAAGACATTTGACTTCAGTTTGACTGGAGCTTCATCAAGGTCTTGTAAATATGTTCTCAACACACTTATGCAGGTATATTACTGCTATGTGGTTGTGCCTTGTGCTATTTTTGTTTTCTGAATTTTGTTGGAATGATATTGAAAGAGGAGACTAGTGAAGAGCTCTTGGCTGGATTTCTTTTTACTGAGTACTAATAATATCTATCATTTTGCAGACATTTCAAAATAGAAGACTTGCTCATGCTGTCAAAGAAAGCACACTTGATAGTTTAATAACAGAGCTACTACTTTGGTTGTTGGATGAAAGAGTTCCGCATATGGATGATGGCAGCCAACTCCTGAAAGCATTGAATGTGCTAATGCTTAAGATTCTGGTGATGAATAACTGACTTGCTTCTGTTTTTCAGTAAGTTTTGAGGTATGTTTTACATTGTTGTTGACTAGTGGTGTGCATACAGGATAATGCTGATCGAACTTCATCCTTTGTTGTCCTGATTAATCTTTTACGCCCGCTGGATCCATCAAGATGGCCCTCACCAGCATCAAATGAGATGTTTGCCATCAGAAATCAGAAGTTCTCTGATCTTGTTGTCAAATGCCTTATCAAGCTCACAAAGGTAAATTTAGTTTGCTTATCAGGCTCACGATCTTGTAACCATACTATGCAGCTTTAGTTTGAACTGCCGGGCAGGCTTGTATCTGTATTCTTCCCTGAATGGAAGAAGGCCTAGGAGCCTACCAACATGCCTTAGCACTATGTTGAGGATTTCTTGAATGACAAAAGAAAGTATTATGTTTAGTCCATGGTATATAGAAAAACAATATTGGACCAAAATGGAGGTATAGGATCCATTTACCAGAGCCAACATAGATGGATTTTTTTGTTATTTTTATTTATTTATTGTTTGCATGACACTTTCTTTAAGTACATTGGCTATCAGTGGGAGGATCTATACAGCTGAACCCAACATGTTTGGGATTGAAGTGTAGTTGTTGTTGAATGTTTTAAAGAGAAATGTTTTCAACTGTTTCATGTTTTAAAGAGAAATGTTTTTTAACTGTTTCTTGTTTGGTTTAATTAATTGGTCTCAAGGATTAAGAAGTATAATTTAATATTCAACTTAAACATTACATTCCTTTTTTTAGTTCAAAGTTATATTTTCAAAATTTATTCTCGAGTAAAGGACATTTTCTTATGCCGTTAAATTTAATGAAAGTGACTTAAGAGTGCTTTATTTGTCTAAGACTTTACGGTTTGTTTCCCCAAGGGGGGTTTTAGAATGGAAGGGAGGGTATACATCTCGACTTTGGACTAGAGGTTTTTTTTTTTCCAAGGATAAGGAAATGTTATCCTTACTCTCAAGGCCTAAACATTTGTTCCCTACAACTTTGCAGTCTATGTCAATCTCACGAACTTTGTTTTCTCTCACAAGCAAGAGGAAGTCAAATTCATAATTCCCACCCCTTCAATAAATCTCGCCCACTTCTGTTCAACTCATCCAAATAAATGTGCTACTAATTACTATTAAACATTATTTCATTTCTTAGCTCATTGATCATGATAATGCTGGAAATTTGTCATCTTGGGGGTCAATATGTTACTGGATAAAACCACTGAACTTGTAATCTGTCTGAGTTCCAAGCGTGTGGGTTAGGTTTCGATTTTGATGTGGAATCTTTAGTTTTTTTGACTTGTGTTTCATGCTGGTATTGGTTGCAATCGCCTCCATGTTTTGGCCATACCTGGCTTTAATATAAAAAACCTTACAGTACACAAGGCTTTTGTTACTGACATTGACATCATGTATCAAATTCTCTCTTTCTATTTTCTTTTGCTAAATGGGTATCATATAAATATTTATGATCCAGGTTCTTCAAAGCACAATATATGACGTTGATCTTGACCTCATTCTTCAAAGCATCCATGTATATCTGCAAGAATTGGGGATGGAAGAAATCAGGAGAAGGTATGATTGATCACTGACTTTGATCATTTCTTCTCGTCTTTTCACAGGAGTGAACTAATTGTTTCATTTTCCGATACCTTTTTTTAAAGAGCTGGAGCGGATGATAAGCCATTACGGATGGTAAAAACTGTTCTTCATGAACTGGTTAAGCTGCGAGGAGCTGCAATAAAGGGTCACCTTTCTATGGTTCCTATAGACATGAAACCTCAGCCAATTATACTTGCCTATATTGATCTTAACCTTGAGGTAATGCATTGGACGTTGTAATTCCTGCATTTGCTCAGATGTGACAGGAAATTTCACCCTCTTTTATTAACCTTTTGCAGACTTTGGCTGCTGCTAGAATGTTAACCTCGACTGGGCCTGTGGGCCAAACGCATTGGGGTGATTCTGCAGCCAACAATTCATCATCTGCCACACATTCTGCAGATGCCCAGTTGAAGGTATTTTATCTCTCATTATCTCTAAGATCCTTATTTATGATTGAACTATCACTAACATTTTGATTGTAATATCTCACTCCCAATTGGTTAAAATTTAATTTTGTATATCTTGCAGCAAGAGCTTGCTGCCATATTCAAAAAAATTGGTGACAAGCAAACATGCACAATTGGCCTATATGAACTGTATCGCATTACACAACTTTATCCTAAGGTAATCAGATGTCAGTATTTTTATTAGCTTGACACTGACCTGCTATTGCAACTACCCTGCATAAGTTGTATCCTGTTGCATGTGTTTTTGGATTTTCTTTTATATTTGTGTAAAGATAAAATTTTAAATGGTTTTTCAACTGCAGGTTGATATATTTGCCCAACTCCAAAATGCCAGTGAGGCATTCCGCACCTACATTAGAGATGGCTTGGCACAGGTTTGTATTGGAGTTCTTAGTCTGCTCTTTTTGAAAACTGCAAACTGTTGCATTACCTTAGACGTTGGGTATAAAAAGGTGTCGTATAACCCCTGCTAAGGGAGATATTTTCGTATGTCGATGTAGCACTACGAGGAAATGGAGATGTTGACTGTATAATTTTCCTGTATATGCAGATCAGTTTTATTTATTTATTTTTCTTTGCAGATGGAAAAAAATGCTGCAGCTGGAAGGACTCCTTCTAGTTTGCCATTGTCAACTCCTCCACCATCTTCTTTAAATGCATCCTCTCCGGAATTTGCACCCCTTTCTCCTGTTCATACAAACTCCTTAAATGATGCAAAATCATTGAATGTGAAATCTGAGCCAACAAACTTCCATCTACCTCCTTCATATGCTGAAGACAACAGAACAATTAATTCACTCATGTCAAGAGGTCTTGTATCAGATACTTTAGCTGACCAAAGAAACGAAAAATTTTTAAGTGGAGGTGCTGCTAGTGGTTAGATATTATTATTGTTTTTTTGTTCTTGTTTATATAATTTGTTGACTTGGGATGCTTTGGTATGACGCTGCAGTAAATAGCGGAACATTAGATGCAATTCGAGAAAGGATGAAGAGCATGCAGTTAGCTGCCTCTGTTGGGAATCTAGATTTAGGAAGTAGACCGTTAACAACTGTGAATGACAACATGAACAATGGGTTCTCTGGTCAAGCTCCTCGTGGATCAGATTCTATTGCGATGGAGAATCCTGTGCAGGGAGGTGTTCTTCCTATGGATGAGAAGGCATTGTCTGGGCTGCAGGCCCGAATGGAGAGACTTAAAAGTGGTACTCTTGATACTTTGTAGATGAAGAATGATGTGAAGAGGCAAGTGTTAATGCTTGATACTTTGTAGATGAAGAATGATGTGAAGAGGCAAGTGTTACTTCATTTTTAATATGAGAGCTCATTGCGCTCCCCTTTTCGGGAGGATGCATAACAGGATTTGACGCAAATTTTGGAGGTGCTGCTCTATACATTGATATGCTAAAATGGTTGTTTGTGTAGGAGGGTTATTATTCTTAGGTGATTGTATATTGTAGGCTGTTTTGGCAATTCAATTAATTTAATGCCATCATATACAGTTTTCATTGAATTTGTTGTATACAAGTGAAATTATGCGTACAAATTTATTAGTACTGCATTTATAATCTGATTTGAATCCCTTTTGTGAGTGAACTGTTTAAGCAAGAACTTCTTCCCCTTTGCCTTTCAATCTCCTTTGAGTATTATTGTGCTCGTTTTGTTGTTTTATTATTCATCCATTCATGCGAGGTATTCTTTATTATTTAAAGACTAGTAATTAATTATATGCATGATTAATTATTAAGAGAACAAAAATAAACTAAACAAACACGCAATTAGTATGGAGCAACCATTTGGTTTTGTTGCTCAGGGGAAGAAGGGTAAATATTTAAGCTTCATGAATTTCTTTATGGCTTAAAGGGTAAAGTTTTTAAGCTTTATGAATTTCCTAATGGCTTAAAGCAAAGTCATCGAGGGTTTGGAAGGTTTTGCGATGTACAAAAATATGGCATGAAGAAGAGTAATATTTGATCATTCCGAATTTTTTAGGAGATCAAATACTGGGATGATTTGTTTTTGTTTAGCCTCCTTAATACTGGGATGTACTAAACACGCAATCTAGCCTCCTTTTGTCTGTATCAGGGTCGATAAATCCATTAATTGTTGAGGTAGTGGGTTTGCTTTGAGCTTTATCCTGGTTGCGCGGGAAGAATTTGCAGTGCCCTGTTCAAATTGAAACGGATGGTTTACAGGTTGCTCAAGCCATGAAGTCAGAAGCGTTCAATAATTTTTATTTTGGTTCGTTCTTTATTACTTTAAGCAGATTATTTTATCTTTTTCTTACACTTGATGTGTGTTTTGTTAAACGATTAGCGAACCGGTGTACCCACGTTCTTGTTAGGGTAGCTGCTAGCTGATTCTGAGTCTAGTTGTATGGAGTGGGAGTTACCCCTTCTGATTTTCTATTGAATGTTTTACATGATGATATTAATAATATAACTGGGTTTGGTAATCTGATTGGTGGTGGATTCAGATGCTCAACTTTGGCTTGTGATACTATTGGTCTAAGCTAGAAAGATTATTTTTAGCTCTATTCATTGCGAAAAAACAAAAGAAGTGACTTGGCATGTATACCATCACTTAATCATCTTCAATCTTAGTCTCGAGTGAAAGGTTTGGGTCTCTTGAAGTATTTCTTGGTATTGAGCTATCTATTCCCATCACATAAAAGAAATATGTCCTCTATCTTTTGAAAGACATTGACCAGCTAGGTGCTAAACCATGCACTACTCCAATGATCCACAACCCACAATTTATCGTTGAAGAAGAATTGTTTCATGATTTTGAGATGAATAGAAGGTTGATTGGAAAACAAAATTATCTTATAATGACACAACTGAATGAATGAGTGTTTTAAGTCAATTCTGTCTTCTTCGTAATTCACTGGGAAATATTGGGGCAAATTCTATGCTATTTGAAAGCTACTCAAAAGCGTAGTCTTCTTTACGAATCATGGACATGTGAACATCGAATTTTTTTTTGATGCAGATTGGGCAGGTTCAAAGATTGATAGAAGATCAACTACATGTTATTGTGTTTTTTTTTTTTTGGGAGGAAACAAAGATGCAATACGGGGTTATATCTATAGAGTACATTAAGACAAGCGACCAACTTACAGATTTTTTTACAAAAGCTTTTAATGCTTCTTGGGTTGACTATCTTTATAACAAGTTATGCATGATTGATATATATGCTTCAACTTGAGGGGAAGTGTTATGAAAAGTCAATCGTACTTAGAGATTATAGGAATAGATTTAAGTTTCTTTCTATTTTAGTTTTAGAACACTTGTATATAAATAGATTGAGATTCATAGCTAATATACAGAAATTTCAGTTCTTTCTTAGCTGTTAACATGCATGTTTATAGTTAAGACATCTATTACAAATACATGGCCAAAATCATTTTTTGCTCTCTGTACAATTATGCTTTGAGACTTTTAGCTCCTAAGTATACTAGTGGGCACTTTTAGCTCTTATATTACTAAATACTTATACTACTAAATAAAGGTATTTTTTTTCCGGCGACAAACCTTGCAAATGAGTATACCAAATTGAAGCCCTCGATATAAGGATTCTGTTGGGCTCAAATTGCCAAAATTCCTTGATTTTGATTATTTGACAAATCAACTTGAGATTGTGATATACTAATGTGCTTTAAAATGTTTCAGCAAGTTAAAACCAAGACAAGTGGAGACAAATTCTTTAACACAAGAAAATTGAAGACTTGAACAGGATACTCTCACGAGTTCCTCAACTCGTCCGAGTATTTCTTCCATCCTAAAATCTTCCAGTGACCAT
>CATIWJ010200383.1:0-10127 GCA_949640765.1 Croton laevigatus
AAAAATGTTAAAAACTATAATCATTGCTTCTCATTTGTTGCAAACGGGTGGAGCATTATTTATCTTACCTTCAGTGCGCCACTTGAAGTAGGGCACTGACCAGTGCTCCATTTCATGTGGCGCACCGAGTGCCACATCACCAAAAATCACATCAAAATGAGAATTTCTAATTTTTTCACACCAAATATAGAATCCTTTTTCTAAAATACACCAAAAAAGTTATTATCCCAAGTTAGTTGTTAAATTCTTGTTTTTTCACTAATTTGTCTTGTTCTTGCTCTCAAGCTTCTCTTTCGAGCTTGCTCTGAAGCTTCTCTTTCGAGCTCGCTTTGCTCCACCTATAGTCGTTTTCATTGGTTTTCAAGTTCAATCGAGTAATATCTACTACTTTTTGTGATTTTCTTCTCTCGTCTAATAGGTTCCCTTCTCGCTCTAAGGATTTTTTGCTCTTTGTTGGTGAGTCATTCTATCATTTACTTCTTTTTTTTTAATTTTCTTTTTCCATAAATTGTTAACTCATGATCATTGACATGAAGAGATTATTAGAACTTGGTTCAACTTTAGTCATCCAAATAGAGATGTTAAACGGGCTGGCCCTAACAATTTCGGGTTGGCCCTGACGGGCTTCGAGTTAAACGGTTCAGGCTACTTTTCAGTTTAATTTAAACGGGCGGACAATTTATGAACATAACCTTAACCCTATCGGGTTTCAGCTTAAACGGGCCACTGTTGGTTTTTTTTTTTTTTTTGAAAACTTGCCATTATCTGTTACATAACTTAAAACATACACTAAAAAAATTCAAAGAAAGTTTTAACTAAAACATTCATATGTAGTAAAAAGTTTACACTAAAGCATAATTAAAACATTCATAAAAAAGTTGCACTAAAATATTTATAAATTAAAAAATTTATGCCCTTATAAAAAAATATGCACTTCTATTCGTACTAAATATTCATAAATTAATCTAACTTTCTAAGGCCAAAAAATTAGCAACATAAGTTAATCACTGCTGATTATGCCAACATTGCATTCTTTCCAAGCTCTGCATTCATAATAAAAGCATAAAAATTAAATTCAGCCAACCATTAGATACTATAAGAAAAAAAATGAAAGTAAAGAGGCAAAAACACAAGTACCACATCGTTTATCAAGTATCAATATTTTCAACCACATTTGATCATTCTTCCTTAGGCAAAGTATCATCTTCTAATTGCTCTTTATCTATAAAACTTAGGATAATAATAATTACTAGTATAATCATATTATTAAAATCAAATTCTTACTTAATCATAAAATATTACTGTCAACAAAACCTTGTATCCAATTATGGGTATAAATAAAAGCTTGTACATGATTTCCAAAAATACGACTCCTATATTTGTTAAGGACACCGGCCCTAATACTAAATGCAGATTCAGATGCCACAGTGGTACTTGGAATGCTTAGTATATCACAAGCCATTGTTGATAATGCTGGACATCGTTTATGGTTATTTTTCCAAAATTTCAATACATCTAAATTCAAAAAATATTTCAATTCAAGGGGTGATTCATCCAAATATTGTTCCAACGGGCTAGCCTAACGATTTTCGGGCTAACCCTAATAGGCTTCGGGTTAAACGGTTTGGGCTTTTTTTTGGTTCAATTTATACTTCGGGCTAAAAGTATGAACCTAACCCTAAAATTTTTTCTGTTAATCGAGCCAACCCGTTAGGTCAAAGCCCATTTAGCACCTCTACATTCAGAGGGGCAATCTGAGGAAGAATAACGTTCAAGTAGTGACAAAAGGGTCAGCTGGCCGAGGATCGCCTAGTAGAGGTGAGTTTTCAAGGCGAGAAGAATTTTTCACTGGGTTAGATACTAATGAGGAGTTATGGCAAGAGTTTTATAGTGAGTTGGACAGTGAGAATTCTGTAGGAATGAATCTGTCTAGGCATGTTCATCCTTTTTTGCGGGTGAGGCATTCTCGTCCCATGAGCTTAGGGTAACTTAGTCAATCTTCTTTCTCTCTCTTCCCCTCCGGGAAAGTCAACCTTCCTCATAGAGGGGCTAGCCGTACAACCTTTATGACGCACCAAGGAGTCTGTAAACCGTTGTAGCTTGTAAGGGGTAGACATGCAATGTCTTGGTTAAGACGAGCTGCTGAAGGTTCCAGGGACTTTTCTCGTAGGAGCATTCAGATAATTGAGACAACTCGTCTCTTTCTTATGAAGCTGAGCAATCCACTCCTTCTATTTCGAGTAGCGCTACGTGATCTTCTCACATGGTGAGTGGCAATTCACACCTTCCCAGGCTTTCTGAGGTCCTTTTTGTGAAGAGGACTTCAGCAAATTTATGGTTGCTAGGACAAGAAGAGGACATGCAAGTGTACATGGACTTAGTAGCGAGGAGGTATAATATTAGTCCTTCTTATAAAGTTTTTGTGCCAAGTGAAGGGACGACTGTGGACATAAATCTTGGTGGCAGTCATTTTTTAGCACCATTATTTATTAATTTATAATTTATGCAATACTATTATATAAATTATTTCTATTGTTATTTTATAATAATATTACATGTTAAAACTTTAAATTAGAAGCAAAAGTACTTTATAATGCAAATATAATGTAACGCCCATAAACCTAGATTAGCGGTATTGTGAGATTAGTTGTAAATTTTATTTTTAATAATAAAATTAATTATATATATATATATATATATATATAATATAATATAATATAATATAATATAATATAATAATAAATAAAATAAAATAAAAAAGATAAGGAAGAAATTAATGTAGAGTTAATGTGAGATTTATGTTGGATAAAGCAGGAGCAACAACCAAAACGAAAGAAAAGCAAGAAAAGAAAAAAAAACAAAACAACAAAATATTCAAGCAAAGTTTTCTTTTCCCTTCAAACTTGCAATTTTGTGTGTGGCGACTTGAAGCTTAATATTGAGTAATGTTCTAAGGATACGGAATAGAAGTAAAGAAGATGCTGAAGAATTTAGTGGGCAAAATTGAAGTGGAACAGAAGCAGTGAGGAGGAAACCGAAGGAAGGAAAATTCAAATTTGTCATTTTTAAATTATTCTATCAAACGGGAAATTGGAGGCCGGAAAGCAGTTCCTGAGGTCGAAATAAACAAGCTCAGGCCAAGAAATAGCTCGACTAATGGCCGGAAGGTGTGTTCCGATCGGACTATCTGGATAATTCTTGGATAATCCGGTTACTGTTGGAGAGATTTCCGGGCGTTCCAATCACCGTCCGAGCGATTTGAGGCCGGAAATAGGTCGACGACGCTGAGAGGAGGAGATCGGGACCCGTCTTGCCGCCGATGGTCACCAGAATCGCCAACGGACTTAGTGGGCTCGGGTTTAAAGGCGTGCGAAGTGCAAAGGAGTCGGGCGAGAAAGGAGACGGAAAATTTGGAATTGGTCCCTGAAGGTTTTTGCAGCGTGCAAGTAAGCTCTCTGTGTCCCAATTTCGCCCCTGAAGTTTATTTAGCATTTCAATTAGGTCCTCTAGTTTTGCAAATCAGCCCTAAACTTTAATTAATTTGCAATTTGATCCCTCCGTGTTTACATAATTGCCCAAGACTTAGATTGGCTTTTCAATTAGGCCCAAATCTTATAAAACAGCCCCTGAACTTATTTATTCAATGCAATTTAATCCAACAGAATAGTAATTAAGGGGAATTGAATTAATTATTCAATTTTAAATATTTAGGGACTCAAATTAAATTATATAAATTATTAAAAATACTTAAATATTATTTTTAGGATCTGAAAACACCGAGACGCGTGAAAATTAAAGGATATCTGCGTGGGACTATTTTGCGGACAAATTTTCAGGTTTGATACTTTATCTTTACTCAACTTGCTATGAATAAATGTTATATCGTGCTACGATGCTATGTTGTGTGCTACCTGATATTTATATTGACGTGAACTCTTGTTATGTAATATTTGAAATGTTTGTGTAAAGTATCCACTAAGCAAAACGCTTAGCAAGTTAGTTTTTACTGACTTGTAGGTGCCAGAAGTAGAAGTCAAGAAAGAACCAGTATAGCAGAGTGCCAACCAAATCTGACAAAGCACTAGCGTGGCATATACTGAGAATAATGTAAAATAAATTATTATGTCGTAATGGGGTGGTGTAATTCATAAAATAAATAAAAATTAAGTTCTGAGTACCGCTGAAGGGCACATGTGACACCTCAGTTTGTCTTATTCGTAAGGCGGATTTGGAGTGTTACATATAACTTCAAATGAGTTAAATGATAAAAATTTATTAGGATTTTTTATCTTTCAGAAAAAAATTATTATATCATACACAAATGATATTTAAATTTATAAATATTTTTAATGTATTAATAAATATATGTTAATTGTGTAAATAAAAAAAATATTAAAAATGGATATTTTTCAAATGTATAATAATTAAGAAATACCAAAATCTGTGTGCGGTCTAGTTATGAATATATGAACACAACATAAGCCAAAACTCTAATCAACGGTTGAACTTATCAAATCAATTAAACTTTGTCTTCGAGTCTTTTTTTAATTCTATTTCACAATTCATATTCTCGAGTCACATTGAACGATAAAATGCCAACTACTCCTAGTTGACTCTCTAAAAATCTCTATAAATATAAATTGCAATTTTATCAAGCAATTCTGCTTCTTTTATCCAAAAGTCCGGCTACCTTATAAGACAAAAATTATATAGAGTTTGAACATAGAGAGAGAGACCATTTAAGCACCTACTTAATTAATCACTAAACTATCAATATCAAGCACGCATTATTTTTTGTGGTGAGGTTGCTAGTAGTTAATTATTTTAATTTTATTTTGAGAATAAGTATCACGCCAACGTAAAAATATTAAAAATAAATTAATCCAACAGGAATTTAATTAATAAATTAATTACTATTTAAAATTCTAGAATTTCTTGTGAAGACTTTAACATATATAGCTGACATTTGTCTTATGATTTGGTCTTAAGAGTTTGGTGCATTGACTTCAAACATTTCTTTTTCTTTCATTGCAATGGAAAAATAATATAAGAAACCCAATACTTACTTTCACTTTTCCTTTATAGATGAATCAATTACATTTTAAAAGTATGAATATATATATATATATTTGAGTCCCATTTTGGCTTTCAAAGAGGTTGCTTGTATCATTGAATTTTTCTTTCTTCTATACCAGTTTTTGTTAATTTTCTCCCCTTCACCAAAACAAGAAATGGTCCTAGTTTCTTCTATATGAATAAATAAATATATAAACTAGTGAGCATTGCAACTACTAAATTTATTAATATATATGTTTGCCTTAATTAATTATTACTACTATTATATTTAATATTTTTGTTTCTTTTTCTTTCTGGTTTTTGGTAGCAAGTTGAGTTAAATTATGTAAACCAAATGCTACCATCACAAACAGAAAAAGATCGGTCTCTTTGCAAAAAAGTTGGTATTAGTATGTAGTTTCTCTCTCTAAGCCCACCCGATTTGGGCAGTTTCGCCCTGACTAATCCAAAATCCGACGTGGTTCATTCACCTACCAATGTGGTGGTTGAGTAGTTTCTCTAATTATTGATATATTCACATGAGTTCATTATCATATAAACTTACAATTAATTCATGATTAAGGGAGAGAGAAATGTATTTATTACACAATTATTCTTGTGCATGAATATATGTAGGCCTTCGCGAACTTGGACAAAATGTATACATTAGGGGGAAAAGAACAATATAGTACATATTCATGCAATTGCAAAGAATCCAATAATCTAAAATTTCCAAACACGCACCAAATCAAATAATTTTTGCATAAACTTGGATGGGAAGACTTAATTATGGGTAACCAAACATGGACCAAAACAGATTCCTCAATCCTGTCCCAAAAACTGTTACATTTTGACAAATTCAACGCATGACCCTCTAACCTCTATACTAATTAATTAATCTACTGACCTTCTACTTATCCTTTACCCTCCAAATCTTTTTTGTTTCAACAAAAATATATATTCACATGCTTTAATAAAAACTGCTGAATTTTTCAGAAATTGTACCTGATTTTTGAATACCAAACCACACGACACTGATTAGTTTGGATTTGAGTAATTTAGAAGCTTATTAGAGAGTAATCTTCTAACCCAATTTTTATTTTTGACATTGCTTAATAGGTTAGTGCCTCATCCACAGCGAACTAGTAGTTGATAAAACTAGTTAAAAGTTGAACATTCTATTTACATACAACTTTTTTCTAATATGGTTCATATTAAATATTAAACATTATTGGATGAAAAAATAATTGATAATATTAAATATACATGTATGATTGGATATATTTAGTAAGGTAGCTTGTAATTAAGATAAAGTGACAAAGGTTTGCTTAGTTTTTTTTATATAAGTGCTTTAACTCATGAATTTACCTTATTTTATCTGTTAAATTATGTTTTGTATGAATATATTTACGGCTTGTTAATTATAAACTGCACAAATTTTCAGTTCAAACATACGTTATTACATCAACTCGTATCTTAACTCAAACAATATAATAAATCAATCAAATTACAACCCTAAATTTAAACAAAAAAAGGCACAAACTCCATGCAAGAAACTTAATTCACAAGCCCCCAAGATTAAGTTCAAACACGCTTATGAATTATTATAACTAAAAGGACAAAATTATGCTAGAGATGTATGCAAAGCTTTTGAGAATGATAGGGGCTTTGAGGTAAGTACACCCACAGCAAGGGATATTGAGTGGATTCCGCCGGAAAATGATATTTGCCAGCTTAATTGTGATGGCTCAGTGTTGCAGGCCATCGGGCAGGCTTCGGCAGGAGGTATTTTGCGAGGTATGGATGGTAATTGGAAATCCGGTTTTGCGGCAAATTTTGGCAATTGCTCAGTGCTAATGGCAGAGTTGCGGGGTGTTTATTATGGTCTTCTTCTTGCATGGGCGTGATTGGAGGGTTAATGTTTCGCATGTCTTCCGTGAACAAAATGTTTGTGCATATTGGCGTGCACATTATGGGAGCTCCTTGGAGCTGTGCTGCCACAATCTACAGCATGCCCCCTCGGGTTACTTCAATTAATTTATTATGATTCCTGTTGCAATGTCTTTCCTAGGCATTTATGTATAATTCTCATTTTGAATAAAGCACCAAAACAAAAATTAAATAAAACCCGCGTTTTTGGTAAGCTTTCTAAGGCACCAAAATTCTCTCCAAACCATATATTGCATGAAAAATGTACAAAATTATTATAATTAACCAAGAAGAGATGAGGAACAATCTTATTACCTTCTTTATCAAGGAAGTCAAATTATTAAAATGTGAAATCTCTCTGTATCCCACTTCTCATATTATATATATCAGCTTAATCATTTTAATTAACATTTAAGAAATAAATATATTTAGTCAAAAAAGTTTTAATTGTTTTTAATTGCAAATTGTTTTATCCTATAAATCGCTAGTAGGAGTATTAATTAGACCTTCAAGAATCAAAATTTGTCAATCCTCTCCTCCATATCACAAACATTGATTTGATGAACTCTTCTTCTCCAAAATGATAAAAAACTCATATCTAACCTTTATCCTTAATTGGGGCATTTTAATTATATTCTTCTTCTTCTCTAAACCTTCTCTTCAAGCTTCTAATAATTACAATTATAATGACTCTTCTCCACCTCTAATCCAAAACCCTAGACTTTCAAAAGCTTACATAGCTCTCCAAGCTTTGAAACACTCAATCACATCTGACCCTAATAATTTTACCTCAAATTGGTGTGGACCAAATGTTTGCAACTACACGGGAGTTTACTGTGCTCCAGCACCTGATGACCCTAAAACCATAACAGTTGCAGGTTTAGACCTAAACCATGCAAACATTTCTGGTTCATTACCAGAAGAGCTTGGCCTCTTAACAGATTTAGCTCTGTTTCACCTCAACACTAATCACTTTTGCGGGACTATTCCTTACAGTTTTCGCGATCTTCGCCTTCTTTTCGAACTTGACATTAGTAACAACAAATTCAGTGGAACATTTCCTTCTGTTCTTCTTTGTTTACCTTCATTGAAATTTCTTGATATTAGATTTAATGAATTCGAAGGCAGTATTCCTCCAAAACTATTTGATCTAAAACTCGACGCGCTTTTCATCAACAACAACAAGTTCAAGTTTTCTTTGCCTGAAAATTTTGGAAATTCTCCAGTTTCAGTTATAGTATTAGCTAATAATGACATTTCTGGCTGTATTCCTTCAAGTTTGACCAAAATGTCAAGAACACTAAACCAAATAATCCTGATGAACATGGGATTGGACGGTTGTCTGCAATCGGATTTGGGATTATTGAATCAAGTTACAGTTTTTGATGTTAGCTTTAATAAGCTTGTGGGTTCTTTGCCGGAGTCTATTGGAGACATGAAAAGATTGAAGCAGCTAAACGTGGCTCATAATGAACTCTCTGGAAAAATACCAGAAAGTATTTGCTTATTGCCTAATTTGGAAAATTTCACTTACTCTTATAACTATTTCTGTACTGAGCCGGCTGTTTGCCTCCAGTTGTCGGCTAAAGATGACCGGAAAAACTGTATACCTTTCCGGCCCTCGCAACGATCTCCTGAGGAATGTAAGGCATTTTATGCTCATCCTCTTGTTGATTGTAATGCATTTGGATGCTCACCTAGAAGTCCACCACCACCACCACCACCTCCTCCTCCTCCTCCTCCTCCTCCGCCACCGCCACCTCCACCTCCACCACCTCCTCCGCCTCCACCAGTGCATTATTTTTATCACTATCCTTGAACAGAGTACGTAGAGATTGAAAAAAGATACATTAAAAAAAAAAAAAAAAGATTTCTTTACAGTTGTGATCAGTCTCTTTCATAGAAATAATTTGGATAATATAAACTTAGAGAGAAATTTATTATTTTCTTGACATTGTTTGGCTTTGATTCAGCTTTTTGGGTAGAGAATGAATATTTTATGACTTTTCTTATTTGTATGTTTGTATAAAATATATTTTTGGAATTGATAATAAATTACAGAGTTTCTTCTTGGGTTGGCTTATGAACATTGACAATGAAATTTCAAGTTTTGTAAATTAAGATCAGTCCAAGAGAACAGTTGCTTTTTCTTTCTTGTATTGATGGGTTTACATATTCTTATGGTGTTAAGAAAAATGTGGCCACCTGCAATTATATATATTTATGCAACACCAACACCAATAATTAATTTTGAAGTGATAATACTTGAGATAATAAAACTAAATTTAAGTTAATTTTTTTATGTGGGTCATAAATTCTTTTTATATATTCAAAATTCAAATATTTAACATCTGAAACTCATAAGAATTTCCATTGTCGCAGCCTTTGAGCTTCTCAATTCCAACCCTTTTGCCCCTGTAAACACCTTTGTAAGAATTGGAATGATATAATGATTCTAAGAAAATAGTTCAACATATATACACATATAAATTGTTCACAACGTTATAAATTGTTCTCTCAAGTACTGTGTAAGGATTTACAGTTCCACCAAATCCTAAGCTGTTAATTTTTAGCATCGTGGTGTTCAACGGAACGGCACAACCCTTGGAATCTTATGTATTCATGTGCTATTTTCTACATAATTAAACATTTATTTAAAAGTCGCTTTATGCCACTAATCACTACATAATTGCTTGAGCAATTGAACAGATATGGAGGCTGGCAGTGAGCGGCGGCTCGGTCTTCTTGAAGAAGACGAAGCCCTGCCAAAATTGCCAAACAATACTTCACTTTTTTTGCATTTTTTGAAAAGGCCTGTAAAATTTCTCTTTGACCCTCAAACTCTTTTTTTTTTTACCTTTAGTTACCTCAAAAGGGTTTGAAACTGAGATCTTCGATCTTTGGTGATATTTGTAACACCCCAACTCACCTTACGAATAAGACAAGCTAGAGTGTCACAGAACTGCTAATCACCGCTAATCATACTTAAACCTTAATTAACAACACATCATCAATTTACATACTAACGAAAATTTTCCTTACATTAATCTCCTGACATGATTTTGCATAATAACTATCTAGTTTAGTACACCAGAATTTGCTCCATAAAGTTTGACAACTGGGAACGGACCTGCAACTGCTGC
>CATIWJ010200400.1:0-18842 GCA_949640765.1 Croton laevigatus
CTTAGAAATTATAAATGATTACGTAATCAAATATTTATTTATAGATATTTATCTTAAAAAATTTTTCGCTTGTACAATATTTTATATTTCATATTTTTTCTCGTTAATGCAACAACATCTTGTATTTTCAACTTTTTTCTCTTTTCTCAGCTCATAGTTTAATTTTCATTAATCACCCAATAGTATTATGAATGTTAATATTACCTAAAAACCCCTTCAAAAATATAAAATCTTATACTACCTCTGTTTTTATGATATGTTTATATTTCCGTTTTTGAGTTTTTTTTTTAGTTGTTTGCATTTCCATTTATAGTAAGTTTTGTGATTGTTTATTATTATTTTTTTATAGGTATTGGTGAAAAAGTAAGTTTTTAAATGGTTAGTAATTGTTTATTATTATTTCTGTATTGGTATTGGTGAAAAGTGGGTTTGTATTGGTATTGGTAAAATAGTGAATATAAAGATATGAGAAAAACGGAAGTAGTAGATAGTTACTGCTGAACTTTATGGTTTATTTGAAAGCTTTTTCTTTGTATTCATCTCTCAAGGAGAAAGAAATATATATACAAAATTACAAGTTGAAGATTCAATACACATCCTAAATCAATACTTTACATTCAGGAGTAAATAAAACTTTCTAAATTTATCTTCGTATAATTTTGTTATTAACTGCTATCCCTCTAATCACGGTAAATAGTTACAAAGTGAACATAGGTGCAACATTATTATATACTCAACTATGGTGAAATTAACCCTAATAAAATTGGTAAAAGTTAAAACATATAGTAATTAGAATTTATAACGAACAAGACCGTAGGGTCATTCTTGTCTAAGCAATTGTTTCCTAACTCACATACAAAAGTGATGTAAAACATTACCAAGCCAAGACAAATTATGTGTACATCAAAAAATGACCTTAATAAAAGCCCTGCACCCTAACTCATTGACAATTACTAATTTTATCATAACTCGCACATTTCCGGTTACCATTATTGTTTCAATCTAACCTCCTACCAGTTTTTTAATGGGTCGGGTATCATAGTACGGCTTAGCAATTGACAAGCTTATTCATGAGGTACTGGTTCGATGTCCCATCTCTCCCTTCCATGTATCTTTGATAAAATACATAGAATTATATTTTTTATGAACCGAGCTCAATATCTCCATAACTCATAAAGGTAAGAAATTAAACTGCATCTAGTTGATCATTTCTTTTTCATAACTATTGGGTACAATAATAAGATATATTGTATTTCCAAGATGAGGATTCAAAAATTCTGAACATTTAAAAAAAAAAAAAAACCATTGTTAGTAAGAGTAGCCACGAACCCTGAAGGATTAGTCTATATACCATTAAACGGATATGGAGAATACCATGTTATTCCAATAATATGGAAATGCTAATTAAACCATAATTTTAGAATTTTTTTTTTACCTTATTAAGGAATAATTACATTATTTTCAATCAAACAAAATAAGTATTTTTTTTTTCTCAATTTTTACCATTAATAATTGAAATATAATCTTTTTTTTAAGCATAGCTATAAACTTACGCACCTGAATGTGGATAGATGATTCGAATTCAGTCCGTTATGACTCGAGAATAAAAGTCTTATCACCTCTGTTGACCTCAAACTACTGATTGAAAGATAATCAACACCAAATAATAATATATAGTGTATTAAATTATTTCTGTTTCTAATGGATGAGAGATGGGATAGGGGTGTTACATCATTCATCTAAATATTTAATGTATTATCTAATAATTAGTGGTTATATATCTTTTGATCTTGAGGTGAATATGACCCAAGATGGACTCTTCTTCACCAAATTAGGCTAAATCAATCTTTTCATTACATGTTCATGAGGCGAACAGCTATTCAAAAGCATGCCTCTTATTCCTATCAACTTCCAATCCATCGTTATGTGATACAGTAACCCTTTCTTTTTAATTTTGTGAATGGATATTACTTACAAAAACCTATCTTATGGATAAAAAATTCACTATTTTTAAGAAGTACTTTACAAAATTGTACTTATGATGTAATTAATGAGAAATTATACAATGAAATCGTTTAGATTTGGCGGGAAGATTTCAACAATATGGACACTCTAACTGTTTCACTGCCCTCTACCTTGCTGTAAAAATTGTTCCACATATAAATATGCTGTTGCTATAACAGTTGCATTATATAATTTGTCGCAATTGGCAATCTTTATTCAAAGCGAGGATTTGAATGTAACCCATAATTGTTTAACTTAAACCATTGTTGTGAAACCCTAATAGTACGTAAAATAGTGTATGAACACATTGATCACCTGAAAAGGGGCTAACCTATTGACCCAAAAGCTAAAGTTTTATATTCATCCCATGTGAATTAATTTATTTTTTTGTACAGGCTCTTTTGTTTTGTCCATCCATTATTATGGGCAATGCCTTAATAGTTCTTAGTCAAGAAGAGCTGCTGGTCCCTCAACAAAAATATCGTTCAAACCCTAGATTTGAAGCTATTTTCAGTGACCCTGTGTTTAATTTCTTACTCCTCAATCTTCCATGGCTCAAACCTGTATACTAAAATAAATAAATAAAATAAAATCCTATTCATACAATTATGTGCTTCACTGCTGCTAAAGTATAGGATATCTCGAGTCAATCAGAATGTGATCTGATTGATCGGTTCTTTTGCATTACGTGGAGATTCTAAAAAGTGAGAGATTTTGAATTTGATTTCTCTAATCTCATATATTAGGGGTTGAATCTTGTTAGTGACTTTTGGGGCTAAATAAATAATTTCAACTTACAACAAAACGAATAATGACACAATTGCCCAAATGCCAATAAAAGGATCATCGGCAATACAGATTTTCCTATTTTTATGAGGTTTTTGCAATAGGGTTTGATAATACTGTAATTTCACAGGAAACTGCGGCTTGTTTGGATGTCTCAACCTCTACAACTACAAGCGTCGTATGTAATAAAACAAGAGAAAAGCTTTTGTTAGGTATAATTCACTTGCATTATGATTATTATTAGAGACAAAAGCAAAAATGTAAAAAGAAAATCTCAAAGTTTTTAATTATTATGACTTGAAAAGGGGATTCCTTTTTTTTTTTTTTAAACAGTATTATTGCATATAGTATTTACTATTTTAGAATAAATAAATATAAAAAAAAAGATGCAACGAAGACTGCAAGATCCATTTGATTTTGATTTTTTTTTCAACTCGCATGGTAGATTGTCTATACTAAGTCCCGAAATCAATTTCAAAGGGTTGCAGTTTACAAAAATTAACTCTATATTATAAATTTCATATGACTGCAAATTCAAAGGTATCAATTAGTTTAATTAAAATACAAAGTCAAATTCTACGAACTGTGGATAATAAAAATTGATCTCAAAACTCAGTATAGACAATCTACTATACAAGTTGAAAAAAAAATTAAAATCATGGATTGAATAATTTATTGCTGCGAGACAAATATCTTTACCGACAAAAAAAAATATCAAATGATGTAAATTTAATAGGTAGGTGCATATCATAAAACCAATCCATGCACAAAATGTCCGCAATTTTTTTTTTTTCATTTTTCACATATATTTATTTTTTAGTCCATTCTTCTCTGACTTTGAACCTATTATACTCCATTTTAATTTTGTAGGGTACCACTAAATCATTTAAGCAGAAAGATATGCTTCTACTCTTTTATTTTGTTTATTTTCATTCAATAGCTATAGATCATACATCCTACATATTATATTTACTAATTCTATAGGTACATATTCTAATACTATTTGATTTTGATGCCATTGCAACTCTCCCAATTTCCCACTCCAGTAACTGAAAAAAGAACTTTTGTAAAGCAGTGGTTATAAAAATGAACATCTATTATCTGCTAACCTAATCTGTCTCGAGCCCATCGAACACACAAATTGTGTTAGGATTTTTTTAGAGTTTAAGATAAATTTTGACTTCCAACTAGAAAATTGATAAAGAAATGCAGACATGATGATGGGGAAATTATAATAATGAAAGGTGATGCTACTATGAGGTGTTCCTTATAGAGGGATAAACTCTTTTTTATTTTTTAAAATAAAATTATAAATTATTTGTATTTAGTCTTCGGATTAATTTTAAGAGATCGTAATTTGTAGATTTGAATCTATTTTAAAAATATCACATAAAATAATTAGAACTTTAACAGTTTCAATGATTCTATTTATTTTATGTGATATTTTTTAAACAGAATCAAATTTATAAACCGTGACTCTTAAAATTTATGTCGAAACTAAATACAAATAATTTATAATTTTATTTTCTTAAAAAGATTCAAAAAAAAAAAAAATGAAAAAACATCTGAGGAGGTTATCATACTAGACTCACCCAATAATGAAATGAAACAACCAAATTAATTAATTATATCAGAACAACTGTGACGATACAACACATGCCTTTCTTTAATGTTTTTGTGATAATGTCCGCTTTCAAGGTAGGTACGTACGTTTTCCATTGACTTTAATTTTTTTTCAAAAAATAGAAATACTATATTATATTAGTTTAAAAAAATATAATATCTATTTGACAAATTAAAATATTTATTTTTATAAAATAAAAATTAATATACTAAATTTGAATATTTAAGAGGGTAATTGAGCGGTAGTTTATAAAAGCATGATTTAACATTTTCATTTTTTTTTAAAAGAAATGTCCTATGATCAACGGTGAGAATTTGGAACATATAGGTTATTAGTCAATTATTATCATTTTATGAGTTAATTTTTTCACAATATTTTATAAGTTATATGCAATAAAACAATATTACCTTATAAATAAAATGACTTAATGTAATATCTCACATCGGATATTGATTAAGATTTGATATAATATATAAATTAGACCACCTAATTACTTAGAAAACTTAGGTTAATTATTTTAGACCAGTGGATTTAGACCTAAATAGTTGACGAAAGCAGTTATATTGATCATTTTTTAAGGCTTGTACGGTTAGATTCTAAAATACTAGTGTTTTTAACTGATGTAAAATTATTCGCACACCTTTATAATAAATATTAAACATTTTAGTTTTTTTTTTTTTTGAAAAATGTAATATGATGATATTGAGATCCAAAATCAATCATAAATAGCAATGTCTCCTTTTAAAAAATATGTACTACCAAATAGAATACATTTAATTCTCATATAAAAGTCCCTTTAAAAAAAATTCTCATATAAAAAGAACAGAAACAAAAATTATAATAATAAATAATTGATAATTCTCAGTGGAAACTTCATTAAAAGAAAAGAGAAAAAAATATTAGATTCAAAAATAATTATAATAGATTTGAGATTATTTTGCTTGCAACGACTTTTAGATTATTTTGTTTCTAAAAAAATTCTATCCTATGTATGATACGGATTAGTTGACTTTAGCTAGAACTTGACATTTTCACTAAAAAAAAAAAATTTCTGAAGAGCCAATCACAGGTTTCTTCTTCCTTTTTTAAAATCTGTCCCCAATAACTAATTTGTGAAATGATGAAATATGCATAAGTTTTTTGATAAATACAATAAAAGTACATGAATGATCTCAATGATGATGTGCAACATAATTTCATATAATAAACCAAAATTCTCAGTTTTATATTTTTAGTTTCAAATGATATTACTTATGTCAGTTTATGTTAGTTAAGGTATGTTCATTTTACATTTCATAGATGTAGATTGAAATGATTGTTCTAGATTATTCATGGTGGGAAGAGTATTTATAGTAGTTTGGTGCACATTATTTCTACAGTTAAAGGTATGGTCAGGACACTGTAGATTTACTATAGGAAGGTGTGGTTCATGACCACTCGGATAGCTTCTAGAGACACTACATGGATAGTTGGTAACTTGCTAGTGATGGTGTCAGATGTAGGTCGGGGTCGAGTTTGCTAGGAGAAAAGTCTGAGAGGTGTTCTTGCTTTGGTTGAGTGGGAAGGTCGCGTTAGAAGGTCGTTTCGGGCGGCCTCTCGACTAATAGTGGGTGATTGTTCTTTTGACCGACTACGGGTCCAGTCACAGGTCTGGTCCTCAAATGGATAGGAAGGCTTACAATAGAGATTATAAGATATAAATGTTTTGAATTGTAAATAATGAGATAAATCAGTGGTAGATGCTCCATTTACCAAGTATCAGTGCTTAAATTCAATTTACATTCCTCCTTCTCCCTTACTTGTAGTTGTAGAGTGTCTCTATAAAAAAAATAAAAATGAAGGTCTCGAGTTTGATTTATGATTGCTACATGTATCAAGAATAGGGAAAGCTACTCTTATCTTCAAAAAAAGGGAAAGCTACTACTCTTATCATATTTATTTAGAAAAATACTTGCATCACTTAATAATTAAAGAAAAAAATTATGGATCGTCAGAAATTATTAATTTTTTCTTTTTCTTTCTCCAGAAAAGCAATTTTATTCAATGTATGTATGGGTAGTGATAGATACAGTTTGAAATTGGAAATATTTTGTGTACGTCTCAATCTAATGTCTATGTGTGATGTAAAAGAATATTCTATAAGACTTTGGGACCTAAAAATTTAGTACCTACAAGTAAAATTCTTTCTTAAAAGCGGACTCAATTAACAATTCCTTTTCCAGATTATTCCTAGTCCTACTGTACTACATTATCATATAAATGAATTTCAAGTTCCTTATTGTACTGCGTTTAATCGAATGAAAGTATTTAGAACATTTTTTTAGCTGGCAAACACTACATTACTTTGTGTAACGGTTCATTTGATTAGATACCGCAAAATTTTTCTTTTTTCTCTGTAAAATATAGTACTTTGGTTTTGAATATGTAAATGGACTTGCTGTAACATCAAAAATCAAACTCTAGAGGGTATCATTCCACTTTAGAAAATCGAATACGGAGATAGAAGCTAATACATGAACATTCCGATTTCTGGAAATAAATTCAACACAGAGTATATGAATGCTCCAATTTTATAGTTTGGTTCAGTTTATTTCTTTGAAAAAGTCAAATATGGAAATAGATGCCCGTGCTAATAAATGAACGGTTTATATAAATGCTTCTAATTTTATGGATCGGTTTTCTAATTTTAATTTCAAATTGCCAAACATTCATGTGTAATATCACGTTAATTTCAAATTGCATTGCATTATATACATTGCGTGGGCGGGGGTTGGAAGAGATGGAAAATGCATTGGTGTGGAGGCTGAACGACCCAGGTTCGACATTCCATACTTACAAATATACATCACACTTCTTGAATGTGTGAATTACGTACGTACGTGTATATCTATGTAAAAAAACAAAATTGCATTATATACATCAAAATAAATCGGTTCGTTAAAAAATTTTTCAACCGCTGAAATGGGAAAGGCACATAATTTTTCTCGAAAAATTGGTAACTAATGGATTATTCAAGTTTGGCGGTGATATAATGAGGAGTAATGAATATGACCAACTTCAAACAATTTGTAATACCAGAGAGATGTGGATGTTACATTGGACAAGTGGATTTAGCAACCCAGAAGGAGAAACTACGTTCTGTTTGGATTTGGATCAAAGCTTTTTTTCCAAACAAACACGTCACTAGCTATAATCTTGCCACCACCACCACCACACACACAAGTTTTACAATGTGGTCCTTCGAATACGACTTTTCTCACAAATAGCTCATTGTTTTCATGGAAACCCAGAATCTTTTAGTTAAAAACATCTGCGAGGTGTCGACTTCTGATAATTCTTCATTTTCCAGATATCTATCTTATTTGACAAGTTTTCTTTTGATGGGCTGATTAATTGAATGTGAATGGGATTAGTGATCAAATTAATGTAATTAACATGTCATAATTACTAGAAAAGGAAGGGTGATTGATGAGATGCTGAGTCAGACTAAGATAGTGAAATACACTTGGGATGGTCAACACAAACTCTTTAGAAGAGTGATTGACTCTTTCATTTCAATTATACCTTTCTCTATCAGAATCTTCCTAAGCCTGCCTCTCTTTTTTTTTTGTGGGGTACCCTTACCCTAAAAAAAAACCCATGAGCTCCAAATAATTGTTTCTTCAATAAAAATTTTAATTAAAATTTTGCTCATAATGTATCATCTTCATCAATTATATATGTAACCGATATAACTAACGATAAGTTTGTTAATTGATTTATTTATTATTTAATTATGGGACATTCTTTTGATTTTACCCAAATAATTAGAAGTCAATAAATGAAATCATTTAATAGGAGCAAATACAACTTTTATAAATCATAGAGATGCCAATAATTGTGTGCGTAGGTGGGCCAAAATAGGCTTATTTTGCAAAATTTCAAGTGATTAAACATTATTATTATGTTAATAAATAAATATACCCATCAACCCAAAATGCTTTTTTGATACATGGTATGATGTGATGGCCATAATAGGTTTTTGCTTGTTATATTATACTAATGAAGTGGGGAACCAAAAAAATTCCCAAATTGGTAAAAAATTTACTAAATTTGGATAAAAAAACTAAGGAAAGCAAAAGTGGATGGTCATACATGAAATTGACACCATACATTTTGGATATTATAGTATACATTATGATAAACTTGCATTAATTGGTAAAAAAAAAGTAACACATAACATAATAATATATATAAGAAAGAAAATAAAAAGAACCTATATGCTTATGAGTCAACCCTTTCAAACCTATTTTTGACATTGAGAAAAAAGAAATCTTACATTATTTTAAAAAAAAAAGCACTAATTAAATATTAGCTAAAATGGACTGAAATTTCTTCTCAAAAAGCCCAAGCCTGTAATCAGCCAACCTTGACTTATAAGCTGAATTTTTGTATTCATACCATGTGAACTGCTCATATAAGCTTTCTTCTCCTTCTGCTAATAAACAAGGTAAAGGTGCAATTTTTTCGCTTAAAGGTGGACCTCCAAAATATATCATTGAAATTCTTGATTTTTTTGTGTCCGCCAAAACTCGGTGCTTCACACTCCTAAACCTTCCATTAGTCATTACCTGAAAAACCCACATGCTAATTTTATTAAAAACATTCTAATTAAAAGAAATGGCATGTTTTATACATGGTCAATGTTCGACAATAACTTTTAAGCTACTTCTATTAACGTAATTTTGTTTTTTAGCAAAATTTTATTTTTTTACGTGTAAATCGCTACTCAAATAACTAATTTTATGGATTACGTGAAACAGTAGTATTCTCAACTTCTGTATCGGTCAAAGCTCAACTGCTTGGGTAAATAATTTAAAATTTTTTGATATAGTGGGAGGATGAGTAGATGGATTGATTTCATCTTCTTTGCTAAAAGTGGATAAATATGAAATCTTTTTTTACAGATTTAAAAGAAAAAATAGAGAAGAAGTAGCATTAAATTAATAAAAATAGGCGCACCTGCAAAGCATCACCAACATTGATGAAAAAAGAGGTCTGATCAGGTGGGACTGAAACCCAAGTCCCATCTCTGAGACAGATTTGCAGGCCAGTTGTGTTGTTAGATCTTAAGACAGATATTATCTGTGGGTCTGTATGCTCCCCAAACCCAATCAGATTTCTACCACCCAATGCTTGAAGCTCTGGATATGGCGGATAGTAATTTAGCCTGAAACATGAGTCACTTTTTTCATCTCTTACAAGATTACTTAACACATTTCTTGGTTCAATCCCTAATCCATCCGCCATTAATTCCAATACTTCATATGCCATTCTCTTCACTTCCGATATGTAATCTTGCACTGCGGAACTGCATATGTATAAAAAAAAAACGTTTAAGTCTTTTTTTATTTCACAATTTACTTTCTTTCCTCTGTTTTACTCTGTTTGCATGAAAAACAGAGCAACTGAGGAAGAAGAAGGGAATTATTATAGAAGGCAAAAGAACAAAATTTACCGGAAAATTTGTGGGTTTTCTCGGAAAATGGAGAGAGTATTATTGGAATTGATTTGAGGATTAGTATTAAGAAGAAGATATTCAATCCAACCAACATCACCATTTGGGCCAATTCTTTTATTTCCATAGCCAAAAGGGTCAGGTGGCCCTGCTTTATCCTTCTCAGACTGAGGAAGATTAAAGAAATTTATAGCCAAAGATTCTAATCGAGACATGAAATCAAATGGGACACCATGATTCACCAATTTGAAAAACCCAAACTCCTCACAAGCTTCAACAATGAGTGTTTTGGCATGTGGGTGTTTTAAGTCTATAACTGGAATTTCAGAATATAAGCCATTAGTAGGCTTGCATGTTTTGATTAAGGAGAAATGGTCTAATGCTTTCTGTGAAAGAACCACCATGGCTTTCTGTATTTTTTTCTTTAAAAAACTATATTAGAAGAAGAAAAAACAGAGCACAAAGATGAAGAAGAAGAAGATGATGAAATTGGGTTAGAAAGAAAGAAGAGGGTGGTGGGTTCATATTTATAAATGGAGGAAATGCGTAGAGGGGGAAGGAGGGACTCAGGCGTTAGTAACTATAAGGAGGAGACATCTGGCATTGTGTGTCTGCTTGGCATTTATGCTATCGAGGGAGAGAGGGACTCTAAATTGAAATTGCTTAGATATTTCCTTTTTCTTTTCTTTTTCAAAAAGAAAAAAAAAAAAATTTATACTGCCTTCGTTCCTAATTTATTGAAACTTTAAAACATTTTAGTGTTTCAAAATAAGTGAGATTTTTAGTATCTTTGTTGAATTAGAATAATAATGCCCTTTGTCTTATAGTGGATGTAGAGCCCGTTTGTTTTAACTATTCATACCAGTGTATAGCTGATAGAGTTTGTTGATAGCTAATAGCTGGTAACAGACTGATTCGGATTAATATTTGTTAAAAATTCAATAGTAGTTGCGGTTACAATGTGAAATTACCAATAAGTATATAATTATAATTATGTACTAAATATTGATTTAAATTTAGTATTATTTTAATAAGGTTAATATAGTCATAATTTAATCAGCTATAATGAAAATGTTGCGAACAGAACCATTTAAGGTTACCAACCGCTATCAGCTCCTAATTTTAGAGTTTACCAAATGTCTAAACTCTAGCTGTTAGGGACCTAACAACTATCGGCTGTATAAAATAGCTAAACCAAACGGTCTCGTAATGTGTTTTTAGTATATGCATGGTCCATTTTTTATATTGAGTGGATGAGAGTGATTACTTTTTAGAGTAGAATAGAAAGAAAATTATAAAAAAGAATAAATGGTGAATAGTAAATGTCTAAATTAAAAGAAAGAAGGTGGTATATATTTTTATTTTCTTTTGCAGAAAAACAAATAATAATAAAATATATTTTCTAATACTACTGTTTATAAATAGGCAAAAAAAGTTGAAGAAAAAAACTTAATCTTGGTGAGTAGGTCTTATGTTTATCTTGGCTTCTAGCTTATTTTTCATACAAGGCAAGCTAACAGAAAAATTCTTTTATCATTATTATTTTTAATATATAGCAAGTTTTAATTATATATATATATATTGAAATGACATTATTGTTAGACAATGCTAAAAATTACTTTTTTTTATAATAAATGCTAAAAATTATTATGACACAAATTTATGTCTTATTTGGCAAAACAATAGTTTAAATAGTTATTAGTTGTTATGAAAATAGTTAAGTATTTTATGTGAATTTTTAGTTGTTAATTGTTTATGCAGTAATGTTAAGTAAAACCACTCAATCAGAATACTTTTTGAAATAGCGATTAAAAATAAAAAAGTGCAAAAGTAAAAAAATTGTAGTATATTTTTAATACTTTTGCATTGTTGTAATATTGATTTTTTTTAAAAATATTTTATTAATATGAAAATAATTGTTAATTATTGTTTTTATTTATTAGCTTAAAGTAATATTTTTATTATTATTTTAAAGCTGCAGGTGAGAATAATAAGAAAGTATGAGAATTAAAAAACTTATTCATATTACTGTCGAAACGTTCTAAGAATTATTTAAAAACAATTCTAAGAATTAATGTTTCACACATTACTTGTCCAACAATCACTGTATAATGGAATAAGAGAAATTGATATTTCCTATTATTGGACTTAATAGGTCAAAACGCTAATCACTGCCTTAACCATTATTCGAGGGCATAATATCCCAATCAATTTAAAAGTTGCTCAAACTTGAGCAATTGAAAATACTATTATCCCATAAAATCATAGAGAGCATATTAAATTTCATCAAGAAAAATATATAGAAAGGAATGAATAACTATTGAAACAGTTAGATTATAACAAATTCCGATGACACAAAGTTTTAGAGGGCTCCATAACATTGTTTTCTGGGGTAGTTTTGGACTTTCCTTCAGGTGTCAAGTATGGCTCCGCTGTACATCAGCTGGGCAGGTGCTCCGATGTTCAAAAATTACTCTAAAAATTTGGGAGATAGAAATTGCGAACGTGTAATTCCGGTTCTGAATCGGTTCAGAAAATGAAATCTCAAAAACTGGAATTAGAACCAAAACAAAGTGTTAGTTCGTCTCCAATTTGGTTTTTAATTTTTCAGTTCTGGTTTTGAGGAAACAGAAAACTTTTAGTGAAGTGGTAATTTTCAGTTTCTATTTTGAATTTCTTAAAAAAATTATGAGGTTAAATAAAAACATTCTTCGAAAGTAATGTCAATTAAGTGTAGTCCAATTGGATTTATTGCTTGCCTTTGTGCGACAACAAATGAAATCCCTCCAAATCAAAATTTGTCACGGATTTAGAGTATGGTTGGGTTGTCTTGTTATGCAGTCTATGGAGAGGACCACCTCTTATTATGTAGTCACAATATTTATTCGATAGTCTCCCTAAAATTCCTAAAAAAAATTGAAAATGTAATGAAATTTTTACTTCTAACCTTTGTTTAACAAGTAGTTTTAATCAAAGTTATGGAGATTTACTTGTACAGTTTATTATTATTATTATTGGTTTTTCACTCCAAATTCAGCTCTATTTAGAAATTGGCACTTGAATTACTTTTGAAAATTTGTGGTTCCAGTTTTGATTCGGCTCTTTTAAAAATCACTTCCAATTTTCGTTTGGTTCGTTTCTTAGTTTTGGTGCATCGTTTCTTAGTTTTGGTGCAAAGGCCAATGAATCATACACACCCCCTAATAAAAATTATGTCAAAAAGTTTTAATTAATATTCAAGCATGTAGGTAGATTCATTTAATTAGTTTAATTTTGTATGAAAATTTACTATTTTTTCACTCTAATTGGACAAACAAAGAGACCAATGAAGAGGAATTGATGAAGACGTATACTATTCATATAAGGCTGCCAATCCGTATGAACTATATTATATGATTGATTTGAAAAAAGAAAAGCAACTGCTATTTATGCTATTCATGGGAGTATAGTATTGAATGAAATGTCTATGAATATCATTGGTTAAAAAAAATTTATGCTGTTCAACTATTTGTATGAATTATGTAATCAAAATGGGCTTCAGCATTTTTAGTGGTCAATTGGATTGTAACTATGCATCATATATATCCTAAATCTTTCTTTTAAGTTTTTCCAAATTTTGCAAATCTATACATTTCAAAGGGTGCAAGAAACTAATTATAAACTCTTTTATCAAGAAAATGGTAATTATAAACTCTTTTATCAAGAAAATGGTAATCCCAAGTTGGAGAACCCTTTTTTTTTTAAATAATGAGGATTTTTTTTTTTGACATCAAGATAATGAGAATTGAGTGTCATGCGCGCTCATATTATTGAAATCATAATACAAAAGATCATGAAAAAAAAATGGAGGGCATACCCTAGTTGGAGAACTTATTCGGTTTAATTTTTTATACCAGCTAACGGTTGATAGTAGTTATTGATAAATGGTAACTAATTCATGTTGATTTTTGGTAAAGTCTATATCGGTTGTTGTAGTAACAGCATAACAAATATATAATTATTATTAATTTTGTAGCTGACCAAACTATTTTTGTTTTAACATATTAAATAATTTAATAGACATTATTATTTAAACCAAATGCACTCGTAATCAATTAATTTAATCCTAGTGGTAAATTTACAAAATACCACAAGATCACTTCTGATAATTAAAATTTCTACATATGCATGCCAAAATAAAACTAACTTTACTTTTTAGTATACTTACCGTATACTAATAATATGTTGATTGTATACGAACAACACAACTATATTGAAATATTTCCTATCCCTAGAAACCCTAGAAAAAACAATATACATTGGCAAAATACATAATTAAAATATTGAATGTCATCATCATTATATGAATGAGCCATACCTAGAATAATATATTTGTTTCAATTAAATAAAGGGAAAATCATTGATCATTATGCTATAAGACTAATACTACTAAACTATACATTAAATATATTAATGTCGCTAAAAGTTATATCTAACTATAAGTTCAAATCTTTGTTCAAATCTAATAACTAATAAAAAATATGGAAAATCACTATCAAATTTGTAAAAGATTACTACTCTAGGCTCAAGATCTCTTTTCCTAATTGGAGACCTAATCCTTGTTGTAGGGATAATGATTAAGTGGGTTATTATTTTCCAAAAGAAAAAATTAATAAAAATGTTGAGTTCAAATAAGAAATTGAAAAGTAGGTCTAGTTTTAGTTCAACTGCTTGAGCTGTAGCGATAGCGGTTGACAACCCCAATCAGCTAATTCCATTGAATATTAAAGTGGTAGCACATTTATATTGGAACCCATATTAACATTTTTAAATCATTATTTAATTTTAAAAATATTATCTAAATATAATAATTATAATTAATTTTTTAATAATTAATATATTATTTATATAATATATTAAATATTAAAATAATAATAAAAATCTTATCATAAGGTATAAAATAATTAAATTATATATTATATTTAATTATAAATTTATGGGAACTAATTGTACTAAATTTTCATAAAACACCAATTTGAATTAACTATCAGCTTTGCAATAAAATCTAAACCAAATGTATGCATTTTTAAATATTTTGGTCTATACATCCAAAGAAAATAAACTCCTCTCCTCTAGAATCGGAAGTTGAAATTTGAGAAAATTAAGTGCTTTTTTTTTTTTAAGGCAGAAAATTAATTGCTCATTTTATAAAAATAATAATAAAAAAAAGGTCAATTTGATATATCATGTAATTGGCTTTCCTTTTCCTATATGAGCGATCCTGTAGAAATCTGGGTTGGGATTCTCTACAGTTGATTTGATTATATCCTCCCAAATCCATATCAAAATTCTGTTGAGGTTAAGGGCTATAGATCCGCTACGATTTGGACGGCATGCCTAATTCACATATTTAACATTTTTTTTGTGTGCCTTAATTAACTCCGTATTAGTCATTGTTTATGTGCTTTAATTAACTCCAAATTACCGTTAATTAAAGACTTTGATTTGAGGGTTCTGTTTTTTATTACTAGTAGAAAAAAAAATTTTGTCTTAGTATTTTCAGCAATTGAAATAGCTTGTCCGTGTTTTACATAATAGTTTGTTTGTTAGCGTGTTTTAAAAAATTATATTATTTTGTCATTCCACTAATTAAGCGGTGATAAAATTAACAAGTCATGTCTCATCTAAATTATTATTTCTTTTATCTTGATTATAACTATGACATTAGTTTTAACCAAAATAATACATATTTGCTAAAAAAAGCTAAAAACTGTTCAATCAACCTATTGTTTTTTCAGCTTTTCCGACGAATATGTGTTGTTTCAGTTAAAAATAATGTCATATTTGTAATCAAAACAAAAGAACAATTCATATGAGATATGACGTATTAATTTTTATCACTGTTTAGTTAATGAAAGAACAATTATTTATCAAATTGATATATAATTGTTAGATTAGCAATATGGATAAAATATTATCTTTCCCATTTTATATATCATTTTGCAAATTGATTTGTGATGAGTATAGTCAACAATTTCATAATTGTAATTGTACATTCATAATCTTTGGGATTTAGATAAAACTAATCTCTTTGATTCAAAACGCTGAAATTGGAAAAACATCATTACAATTGCCAACTTGCATGGATGCCTATATTTAGATCACAGTATATAGTTCACTTGCTTTTTTTTTTTTTTTTGGGGCATAATAGTAGTTAATTTATAAATTACCTTCCATGTCTTCAATAAATTTTTTCTTATCATGTCAAAAAATAATTTTTTTTTCTTATTTTTAAGAATTGAGATACTAGTATTTTTTTTTAGGGAAAAAAAAAAAGACATCTGATTAATTCGAGTAGAGTGAAAAAATATAATATAAATCTAATATATATCATATAAATTTGAAGAGGTTTTGCAGTTTTCAGCAATTGTTCAATTTCTTAGCCTTTGAGCAAGTTGGATAATATAAACTTCAAAATAGTGTTGGCGATTCTCACGAAAAAGTAAATTTAAAAGTGAAATTCTCGAGCTTTGATTGGATTTATAGTTCCACTTTACTATAAAAATTAAAATAGTGCATGTAAATCTAGCTACTACTTTTTCAGAACTTATCATATAATATAGGAGATTTACAAATTAGTCCCTAAAATTTGTGTTTACTTATAAAAAAAGTCACTATATTTTTGAAAACTTACAAAAAAAGTCTCTAACCTTTTTATCCATTATACATTCAGGGACTTTCTATTAATTTTTCCGTGTTATATATATATATAACACTAACAACCTTAGAGCTATATTGATCTTTTATGAAGTTTTACATTTAAATAATTCAATTTCACGTTCTTATATTATATTTTTATTCATTATATTACCCAGTCCTTATATATGATTTTTTATGTAAAAAATAAAGATAAATATGAAAATTAACAGAATTAATGGATTTCCATTTACTTCTATTTTCTTTATATTCAATTATGATTTAAATTATCATATTTAACTTTTTTTATTCAATTTTTAAAATATATTAATCAAAATTTTATTTTTCATAAAAAATAGAGAATTTTATTTTTGATAATGAATTAAATTAAAATACATAATTGCACAAATTTTATGTGATTAGAATTAATTATTAAACAAACTGAACAAAATACATCATTACTTTAACAAAAAAATTAAAATAATGAATAATATTATTAGATAAAATTACCATTTTTAATATATATTTCTTGATAATTTTTAGCTATATCATAGCTTTACAAAACGAATTTGTCCTAAAAATAGATTTTTTTAATAATTTGATTTGTTTAAAATTGACAGTAATATGAATCACATGTTGTTTAGCCTTCAATTTAGAAATGAACTATTTTAATATTCTACCATATTTTGATTACAATCTCTAATAAAAGCAAAAGTTAGTGGCAGTTAGAATGAATTTAAGACGCTTTTCACTTTTTCTAAAATTATTTATTTATTTGACTTATTTTTATGAAATTTTTGTAAATTAAGAATTTATTTTTTTATTTTGTCATTATAATTTTAAAAAAGTTTTGAGTAATGACATATCTTTAATAATAAAATTAAAAACTGATAATTAATTAATGAAAATTTTTCTAATAAAAATTGTATTAATTGGAATTAGAAATATAGTCAAAGCAGTTATTTTAACAACTTTTATCTATTACCCGTTTTAGTTTTTTATTTATATATAGTATAATAGATTCTACTTATCTATAATTTCCTTATAAAGGTTGTATTATTTATTTTTCTGGAAAATTTTCGTTTTATTTAAATATAATAAGTTATTTTCCTATTTTTAATTTTTTTCTGGTAGATGCATAAAGAAGTTAATTGTTGCGAGTGATCCCTTAGAAAATGTGTCGCCACAACCAACTAAGTCGTTTTCTCAGCCATTACTATCAATCGTGGAGTGGAGAAATAATAGGACCTGCTTTTGACTGCCTTCTTATTTCACTTCTAAATCATTTAGTAATGACTTTCTTTTTCAAACAAAAATGAAATTCTCAATTATTTTATTTTCTCAAAGATATTGATATTTGAATTTAGAATTATTATACTCCTATTCTTTCTTTCTTTTTTTTAATCATCAAAGGTTAATTAATTATTATGAAATCCCACATCGAATATTATTGAGATTTGATATGATATATAAATTAAACCACCTAACTACTTAGTAAACTTGAGTTAACCATTTTAAACTAATTGATTTGGGTCTAAGCAGACAGTCCGATATAGCTGCATGCTGGTCGCAGCCCCAAACTGGTTCGTGACAATTATATCAATGAATGACGGTTAAAATCAAAGAACAAGCATGTTCATATAATTTTTAGGTAGGCTAATTCTACAATTGATTTGAAATGAGAACACGCAATTCTTTTTTCTTGAATGATATTTGATTGCATATTGTCATAATTATTGAATGATTTAAATAATATAGCTTACGATAATATTCTTTTTTTTTTACGAGCAATAATATTCATTTACAAATAAGTGAATAAAAGAAAATTTAAATCTCAACATTCGAATCAGAATCAGATACTTCGCTAACCAATAAAAATAGTGAATTATCCAAAGTGCATTGCATCAATAAGAAGTGATGGAAATCAAACCTAAATAAGACAAAGATTAATCTTTGGTATCATTCCTACAAAGATTAGAGTTCATAATCGTGATTAACTGATCTTTCTAAGGACCAAACATAGAAAAAAATGGCTGATAAAATGTCATTTCAGTAAAGACAACTAGTCAAAAGGAAAATGATGCTTCCTAGAGACAAAGATTTTCACTTATCCTCCTACATTGTATTAATCAATACAATCTTGAGATTTATTATAATTATTAATTTGGTAAAATTTTTCATTTAATTAATATTATTTTTTCATTTCAAGGTTGCAAGTTGGCAACTTGATTGTGAGTTCTAGAGTTCTCGGTTGGT
>CATIWJ010200409.1:0-10149 GCA_949640765.1 Croton laevigatus
TATTGTCTCATATATCTATTAAAAGGACTTAAGATAGCTAAAATACCCATTTGTCTTAAGTCCATAAATTATCCGAAAATTGAGAATCTCACATAATATGATTTCCAAAAAATTTAATCAAATTATTTAATTGAAATCGAAGCCAAGCGAGTGATAACATCAGCGTGAGTGTCCAATCTCTTTTAATCCTTTAAATTACCACAGTGAGTTACTTTACTTACAAACCAATTTCCATTTTATTATTTATCTGATGTGAGATAAATGAACTTTATCCTCATATCCAAAAATGTTCCTATAAAATTTATATTATTAAGGTTAAAGTTGATTTTTTATAATTATTTATAATAATTAATTAATTAAATTTAAATCATTATTCTAATGGAAAATGCTATTTTAATTATTAATTATTTAAATTTAAATTATATTCTAATAAAGAATAATTATTCGTAATTTATTAATTAAATTTAAATCATATAATATTATTTCAATTATTATATTTTATTGTATTTTTTAAATTGTTTTCTAAGTAGAGGGATAGTTTATATTTTAGACAAATTGAGTGAGACAACCATTGTGGACGCGTATTGAGAAAAGTAATGTAATGTAGCTAAAATTTTAAAAAAAATTACTCATAAATCACTTTGTCTTAGAATCATTGGTTTCAACATACACCAATATCTTTTTATTTTTAAACTTTGAGTTAAAAATCACCAAGGTTTTAATTTCAGTAGGTAGAAAATCCAAAGATTTTAATCTCCAACAAAAATAATATAAATGAAAACAAAAAAAAAATAAAATAAATTCAAGTAGAAAACCACAAAGATTTTAGTCTTGGAAAAAATTAAAATAAGTACACAAAATAATTAATAAAATTCCTTAAGATCCTTTTTGCTATAGTACTTAAATTAAAGTAAAGTAATTAAATTAATAATGCTATAATAATATAAATGCAATAAATTAAAACCGAACCAACAAAATTCACTGTTTATCCTTAAAAAAATTTATTCCCTTCTCGATACCCAAGGTTAACGGAATAATTCCTCTTAAGATGAAATGGTTATTACCTTATCGGCGTAACGGTACTTCAAACCCTGATAAACAACAAACTCAAACAACGGAGTAAATCACACAATACTATGAATTTTGGAAGGGATGAGAATGTAAAATGTCTGCATAATTTTTCATGCAAAAATCCTGATATTGGATTGCAAAAAACAAGTGAGAAAACTTGGAAGAACTAGTATTTATATAGAAAATGAAGGGTTGCAATTGAAAAATTGCGCTGGTTTGATTTAAATCGAACTAGTGTAGTTGGACCGAGCAGGTATAAACCAAACATTGCATATGTTCGACTGTAACTGCTTTGTTCACCAATCTGGGTTCCAAAAAATTTATTCAAATTATTTGATCGAAATTGAAGCCGAGCGAGTGACGACAAAAGCGTGAGGGGCCAAACTCTTTCAATCCTTTTAATTGCTATAGTGGATTACTTTCCATTTTTTTATTTATCGATAAATGAACTTTCTACTCATTTCCATTCACATCAATAAAATATATATTTATTAAAATAAATATATAAATTCCAACAATTTTGTTTTTCAGACTATTAAGGACGGTCTTCCTCCTGCTACATCATGACTCTGATCAAGATCCCATTTCTCTTGCATTCTCTTCTTTTAGAAATTGCTTAGCACCATTTCCTGATCTTCTAAAAAAAACTCAGTGCGTCCTCTAATATTCTACCACCCGCTTGTATAATTTCTGATGGTGTTATGCCTTTCACTCATGAGGCTGCCCAACAAATTGGACTTCCAGAAGTCGTTTTGTAGTCTTCAAGTGCTTGTAGTTTATTTTGTTGTGCACATTTTAAGCATCTTATCCAAAGAGGCTTAATACCACTCAAAGGTATCTTTTTTTTCCCGCTTTCAAGAGAGAAAATTATGGTTAATAAAGATCCGATAATATTAAAAGGATTTGCTCATTTAATTTACAACAAATTAATTGTGGAATCTGTATGGAATGCGTTCAAATGTTCAATTGGCATAGCTAAAAAGGTATAATGTAATTAAATTAAATTATCCACAATTATGGTCAATCTCAATTTGTGAAACCCACAAAGTGATTGAAATTGAAATTGAGATTTCAATACACTGTATTAACAAAAAAAAAATTGAGATTGTGCTTAATAAATAGATATTCAAAAAGTTAAATTGAGCATCTAATATATTCTTTATACATGGAAAAGTTATTTCTTTTAATTTTATAACTTTTATGTATTCAAATTTCTTAAATTTGTTAAAGCAATTAAATTATTGTGGATGCATGTTGTACAATACTTTTATAAGGGTTTTAGTCTAATAATATCAGTATTTTAGTTTGAAAACTATTGTTATAAAGCTATTACAACCATAAAAAAAATTAGTATTTATGCATATTTGGTCTTAAATTTGTTATCGTTCAAGTTTTGTAGAATTCATTTCAAGTTCTAGCAAATTTGATAAACTTTAGTTTTACGGAATTCGAAAAAACTGGTTTTTTTGTGTGGTGAACAATACAATCTGGAATTCAATTTAATTCCACAAAATCTAATGGAATTCATTGAAAGTAAATAGAGTTTTGAAATTTTATCAATTATCACTTTAATTAACAGATATTACCTGTTTAACAAACGGGTATTTAGAGACAAATGTGGATTCAATTTCAGGTTTGGAAGGAATTTGATTAAAGGACTTTCCAACTTTTATTCGCTAGGCAGATGAAAATGTTTTCTGGCTTAATTCTGGAATTGAAACAGTAGAAAGAGTGAAAAAAGCGTCAGCTATAATTTTCAATACGTTTGAGGATTTAGATCATCAAGTTTTAGTTTCTATGTCTCCATTTTCACCCCTCCAATTTACATTATTGGTCCTTTACACTTAGCTCTTGATCAAATAGCTACAAAAAGTAATCTAACCTCCAATGTTTCCAAATTACGGAAATTGCCTTCAATGGCTTGATTCGAAGAAAACCAATTCAGTACTTTAAGTGAATTTTGGAAGTCTTGCTACAATGACACCACAACAGCTAATAGAACTTGCATGGGGACTAGCCAATAGCAAGAAAGATTTCCTATGGATAATTAGGCCTGATCTTGTTAATGACGAATCCACAATCATGCCACAAGAATTTCTGAATGAGAATAAAGATAGAGGTTTAGTTACAAGTTGGTGTGCACAAGAGGAAGTCCTAAAGCACCCATCAGTAGGAGGGTTTTTAAGTCATATGGGTTGGAATTCAACAGTAGCAAGCTTGACAAATGGAGTTCCAATGATTTTTTGGCCTTTTGGTGCTGACCAACAAACTAATTGTTGGCTTGCTTGCAACCAATGGGGTATTGGAATGGAGATTGATAGTAATATGAAAAAATAAAATAAAATAAAGAGAGGAAGTGGAAAATGTTGTTATGGAAGGAGAAAAGGGTAAAAATGAAAAAGAAAGCAATGGAGTGGAAAAGAAAAGCTGAAGAGGCTGTGGCTCCTAATGGTAATCATTTCTGAATTTTAGTAGATTGGTCAATCAAGTGCTCCTATAAAAAATTGTTTGGAAAGAAAATATTCATATGAAGTCTATTTTTCAACTCAAGTCCCAAGTTGACTGTTTAGAAGAAACCCAACAAATTCATTCAAGTTTCTATTGGAAGAACCACTGGGTCATGCTACTTCTTCTGCCTTAACCTTCCATTTCATTGCTTTCTTCTTCATTTCTTTACCTGTCTTCCCATCCATTAACTCTATCACAAGCTTTTCCACTTCATCTCTCTTTATATTTTTATCAATTTCCATTCCAGTCCCCATGTATTACAAGTAAACCAACAATTTGTTTGTTGCTCCACTAAAAAAGGCCAACATACCATTGGTATCCCGCAACAAACCATTGCAGCATGCTTCAAGATTTGCTCTTGTGGACACCACTCAGCCAACATTCCTCTTTCTTTAGTTTCCGATACGAATTCCAGCATCAGTAGTGCTCCATCTCTGACAACAAGATCCGGCCTTATTATCCACAAGAATTGTTTCTTGCTATTTGCTAGTCCCCATGCAAATACAATTATTTGTTGTGGTGTTATTACAGTTATGCTTCCAAAATTATAAACGACAGCGTTTTGTTTCTCGAATAAAACAGATACAAACAGTTTTAGTCATTGAACTTCCCACGAATAATGATAATTTTGTTTTGAAGTGATGTAATTGAATTATTTATAAAAACAAGGACATCAAATAACTTTTATAAAATTATTTAATGGCCACATGCATAATTTGACCTTCTATTACATATAAAATTGGTTGATCCCTTTTAAGTTTTCAAGAGATTGCTTAAGCTCAACACCCTACAATATATAGTTCTGTGGGGGTGAAAAATAAATAAAAAATGAAAATATGCCCCCTTCATTTTTATTTATATTCGTGAAACTAATTTTTCACAAATATTAAGAAAGTATTTTAGCTAATATTATATTTTATCAATTTATTCCAAATAAAGATTATATTCAAGTCTTGCAATTAAGATTTATAATTTCAAAGTAAGTATTATTTCTTTGATACTTTATATTTATAATATTTGCCAAAAAAAAGGCTTATATAAATATAACAAATGGAATATTATTGAATTTTTTTAATTGAAATAAGAACACTCATACAAATATTAAGTATCAAAGAAAAACATGTGTTCACGAATTTTTTTTTTTGTAAAATTTCCAAAAATAATTGCACATTTCCACGTTAAAAGTTATTATTTTAGTTTTTATAAGTACCTATTTAATCTTCTGTGTGTAATGTTTTGATAGAATTTGTGCTGATTTATTCATTTCTAAAAATAAAAGTTGCATGTGTATTGTTCATAAATGTTAGTTTGTGTGTCATGTAGATTTTGTTCTTAAATGTTAGATGGGTCATGTGATAAAAAAAAAAGTGCTTTTATTACTATTTTTATGAAATAAATGGATGTAACATGGACCCACATACTTATCTGTATTAAGTTCCTTCTCTATAAATAGAAAAGTTCCCATCAGTTTAATAATACTGGAATCAAGAAAGGAAAATAAGAGAAAAGGAAACAGAGAATCAGAATACATTTCCCTGTTTAGTTATACTCCAGAAACGGAATGGTTTGCCCCTGATTCCTTTTGTGACTTTTTGGTTTGAATCAAGAAATCAGAATTAATATTAATATTATTATTATTATTATTATTATTATTATTATTTATTTATTATTATTATTATTTATGTATTTATTATTATTATTATTATTATTATTATTATATTTATTATTATTATTTATTTATTTATTTATTATTATTATTATTTTTTATTATTTTGTGATTATTATTATTTTTTATTATTATATTTATTTATTATTTTATATTTATTATTATTATTATTATACTTGGTTGGAAAATAAAGAAGGAAAATGGAATAGAAAACCCTTGTGGGTTGGGGAATCAACTTGGGAGAAATTGGAAGAAAGCCAAAACTAAAAATGGGTAAATAAGAAACTGGATCCGATAATCCATAATCGGGATTCGGGATCTCTTTTAGAAATTAGATAACCATAAGAACATCACAGAAAATGGTAGCCATCAGGCATCAGTTTAAATGTTAAACTCAAAGTGTGAGGTTTATTTTGGCTATATTCTTGAAAATAAGAGAGTTCAAGACATGGGTTTGATTAATTACTGTGTTTGCTTGATTCTGATCCCATGATGAGAGAAGATTCTCTCCCTATTTGATAGAGAATTTGTTTGGGCAGATCAGGCCATAGATTTGGAGGATTGTTGGGTTCTTGGTTGGATGAAGTGGTTTGTTTTTTTTTTTTTTTGCCTATTCTATAGTCTAACATAGGGGATGGGGGAGTAAGGTTCGAACCCGGGTCTCCCCGATAAAGAAGTGCACTGCCAACCACTGTGCCACATCCTTTGGCCTTAATGAAGTGGGTTGTTTACTGATCTTTTTCTTTCCTATTTCCATTTTACTAATCTTCTTCTTTTCTTTAACCATTTTCGCAGGTAAAATTTGGGTTGTCAAGTGTTTTTTTTTTGGAACATTACAAGTCTCTATTTATAATAATAATAAATAACTAGGATAAAAAGAAAATCTAATAATAGAAATTTTAGGGTAAAAAGAAAATCTAATAATAGGAATTTTACCCTAAATAGGAAAATAAATAACTTAAGCAACAAAAAAAATCTAATTTGATTTCCTATTTTAAAGAGAATTCTATTAATCTTTAATTTCTTAATTTGATTAAATTTTATGAATATAAAATATATTAAGATAATAGTATATATTTTTCCAAATTGAATACTACCTCCGTATTTTTCATTTTTTTACATTTTCTTTTATGTGTGTATTTTCTAATTCTTTACATTTCTTTTTATAGTAAGTTTTGTAAATGATTTATAAAGGATTAGTAATTTTTTACTATTATTTTTTCCCTATTATTGGTGAAAGGCTGATTTCCTTAGTATTTATAAAAAAATATATAAAAAAATAAAAAATACGAATATAATATATATTAAGAAAAAATAAGTACTAATAGCTATGCACCTATTGATAATAGGTAATAGAAATGATAAGAATTTATTATTAATTTAATAAGTTACATTACCATCGATATGCATTTAAAAATCTAAGAGGTTGGCCTGGTGGTAAGGTAATATTATCAAAAATCAAAAGTCCCAGGTTCAAACTCTCTTAGGGGTAACTAAAAGAAAATATATATATGCATGTAAAGTTTTTTTCCCTAAACAAACTAAAAGAAATATATCCTAATAATATATCTCGTGCCGCATATAATATTAATCTATTTTGGCATATAATGTTTATACTAATAGCAATTATAGTAAGCTTCACTTTGGAATTTGATTTTTAATTCTAATCATATTATAATTGATTTTTGAGAATTTTGAATAAGGTTTGGTTTGGGGATGAGATTGGCCCAAAAGATTAACGCTCTATCATCTGGTGTCAAAGCGCTCAGGTTCAAATCCTCATATGCCTCTCTTCCACTTATAACTAGGAGTGTCAAATAGGTCGTGTCGTGTCGGGTTCGTATTCGTGTCAAGCAGGTTCGGGTTGAAAACCCTTCAACTCTAATCTGATCTGTTTAGATAAATAGGTCAGAAAGTTCAACCATAACTTGATCTGTTTAATAAATAGGTTAAACAGGTCGACCTGATCTGTTTAAGCTTTTTTTTTTTTTTTAAAGATAACGGGTTAAACGGGTCAATCTGAAATCCATTTAACCTGCTAATTTCATGTTGACTCTAACCCATGTAATTTGATTTCAATACTAAAGTCTAATTTTATGTACTCTTTTTTAATAAAACTAATTTTATGTACATACAAGACATAATAATAATAATAATAATAATAATAATTATTATTATTATTATTATTATTATTATTATGAACAGTAAAAAGGTTACACAAATCTACCTGCGGGTTGAGTTTTTCAACCTGAATCTAACCCATTTATTTTTAGGTCGGGTTCGTATCAACCCATTTAATTAAATAGGTCGAAAATTTTAACCCTAACCCGCTATTAGCAGATCGGGTTCGTGTCGAGTTAGCAGGTCGTGTCAGCTTTTGACATCTCTACTTGTAACTATGTTAAAAAAAAAAAGAATAAGGTTTGGTTTAGGATTTGATTTTAAATCCTAATTACATTATAATTATTATTTTCTTTTATATAAAGTGTTCATTATATACTTTCTAGCATAGATTTAAAGTTTTGTTTTAAAATTCATATCAATGTAAAAGTCTCAATTGATTCTCTTGAAATTTCACAAAGGGAATAAAGCCTTAGAATATTACTAGTACTCAAAATTATTCCAGCAAAAAATTTTAATTCATCTAAACCCAAAAGTGTATGAAATTTTAATTCATCTAAACCCAGAAAGTATATGAAGTTGTTATAAGGCGATTATAAGGTTTTCTTTTAATTATCATATAATTATTTTTATTTATTATCAATGAATTTTTAGTTTAACAATTATATTTAAATTGGTCAAGAACAAAATTTTTATCATATAATATTTTTTTTTATATTATCTATAACGAATCATAATTAGGTAGTCTATACAATGAGGTTATGGAAAATTTTAAACATTCTTTTGAAGTTGGAAAGACTTACCTTATTACTAATATAAAGTAATTAATCTTTCTTATAGTAATGTTTGTGAGAGTTTAGAATTGAACATCACTATACATATACTACTTTGAAATAACATGAAGAGCAAATTTCAGAAGAATTTGTTAGTTTAATTTCAAAACAATCAAAGATATCAAAGCCAATGTTGCAACCAACCATAATAAATTAATAGGTATATTATTTATTTTTTTACTAATTATTCATCATTATTTTATTTTATTTATTTTTTGAATAAGTTAGATTTTTCCAACGGTAATAGACTATTTCTACATATTGTATTTTCTACAAATTTCATACTAGGGATGGGGATGGGCATGGGCAGGAATTCCCTATTCCCCGTGGGAATCCAATCTAAATAGGGACGGGACGAGGTATTATTTTTTCCCATATGGCTGAGGACGGGGCATGATTTTTTTCCATTAGCGAAAATGGGGCGGGGACGGATTTTATATTCCTCACCTTGTGGGTTCCCCATCCTCGATTTCGTGGGAACCCACTAATATATAATATTTTAATATATTATAATAGTAAATGAATTAAAATAATATTATAATAATTAGTATAGCGAATAATTTTAAAAAAATTAAATTTTCTATTAATTAATTAAAAGGTAATTTAATTAATATAGAAATTAATGAATGATTTTATTTTATGATATTTTTCAAAAAAAAAATAAAAAATAAAAAAAATTAGTAATTAAATTGGAAACCAAACGGCATTCAACAATCAAATAATCCTAAAATCAATTTTCTATATTCATTAACAAAAAGAAGTTGCTAAAGCAAAAAACTCAAGTCCTCCTCCACTGATGCTGTCTCTCAATTGCTGATTAAGAAAATACGTTTGTTAAAATATTACGTCGCAATTTATTATTATTATTTTTATCATTAATACTGCATTAAGTGAAAATTTTCCAATCTTGAATCAGAAATCTTGAATCTATTTTGAAAGTTTTACCCCAAAATAAAAGACAGTATTACAAGAATTTGAGTTGGATTTAGGGTTATTAGGTAATCTTACACAAAAATAAAAATGTTAATAATATTTATTTACAATCTGCTTAACTCTCATTGCAGATGTGCTCTCTTTGTCATATATCTACAAATTTGAATCAATTTTTATGATTAATCACATTCATATATTTCGTACAAATTGATGATTAAATACAATTAATATTTATATTTTTTTTTATAAAAATTTAAATAGGGATTGGGGAACCCCACGAAAATAGGGATCTCCATGGGAATAGGGATAGAGATGGGGAATAAATTATATACGTGGTATGGGAATGGAAAATGTATCCCCACCCCGTCCTACCATCCATATTTCATGCAATTGTTTTTTTTTTTTTTTATCCTCAAAAATTCTATTTTTAAAAATATAATTTTTAAGAAAATTGTTTGATTAGTTGTATATTAAAAAATTACGAAAAGTGAAGGCAATTATAAAGTTTTTTTACTCATAAATAACAAAACAGATAATTTATATATTTAAAATTAGGAAAAAAATACATTATTTTTTTCTGTGTTTTATAATATTAGATTCTTTTGTTTTTCATTTTTTAATATTCAACTTTTTTTGTCCCTGTATTTTAAAAAATTACATTATTTTGTTATTTTATCAAAATTTTTATCCCTCCACGTTAAAATATTTTCGTAATATGTAAAAGGATAGCAATATTGGGTGCACAGGTGCTCCTCCACTTTGGTTTTTTTTTTTTTAATATTTATTTTATTTTTCTTTTTCAAATCAATTGTTGAATTATATTTACGCATTGCCAATCAATTTTAGTGGAGCACAATTTGCATAATTCAACTCAGTATTATTAAGTAGACACCACAACAGATAGGAGAACTTGCATGGGGACTAGCCAATAGCAAGAAAGATTTCCTATGGATAATTAGGACTTATCTTATTAATGACAAATCCACAATCTTCCCACAAGAATTTCTTAATGAGATT